>JXCR01134564.1:135274-206113 GCA_002079205.1 Phalaenopsis hybrid cultivar
CAGGATTTACAAAATATTACTTGTAGCCAAACAGCTCTATGTAGTTCTCAAACAAACTTTATATTCACCATGAACGTAAATCATGTTTCTACAACACAACCTTTTTGGTGAGAGCGGCACTCTTCTTTGTCCATCCTTTGCTCTCGCATCCATCACCTGCTTCGTCTTCCTCCTCTTCTTCGTCTTCGCTGTAACCTTCCTTGTCTTCTTCATCGTCAGAGTTGCCATCGTCCTCCATACTGTCTTCATCTGAAACTAGGGCTTGGGTTCGGGTATCCGCTTCGGAATCACCCTGCAGGGCGCCGTCGGGGAATATGTCGGGGTCATGAACGAGAACCGCTGTGAGGCCGTTGGGGAGATGTAGGACTCGATAGGATCGTCGATCCGTCGGGGACTTTATCACCACGTTGTCCAGGGAGCGAACCACCATTTCTACTCCTCTCTGTTGCTCGCTGTCGCGCGCGCGGCACACACGTTCTAGTGAAACGGTGAAGAAGCCGAGAGTAAGCGACGAGTCTGAGCTAGAGCGAGCTTGAGCTTGCGTTTTAAGCTTTATTAAATTTATACAGCTTGAGTTTGGTTAAATTTAAGCCAGCTCTAAAGGGCGTTTAGGGCAGCTTATAATTGCGGGCGACATTTTTGAAAACGCCGCCGTCACATTTGTTTCGCGCTTTTTTATAGCTTAATAGAGAACGGAGTTTCAAATTCCTTAATAGATGCTACTGCGGGACTGACTCCGCGGCCTGCGTCGTCGAACGATTTTTTTCCTCGCATGCCCTTCTTCTGTCGCCTCCCTCCCTCGCCACTTCCGTCCGCTCCTCTACTTCTTCTCCACAATCTCTTCAAAGTTCGTGGACAACGACCAAGGTAAAGCCCTCCCCTCTACCTTCTGCTCTAAGACGTCCCCGCCATCTCTTCCCAGTTCATGGAAAACGATGAAGTATAAAATGTAAAAAAAAAGATTAGGTCTTTTTTTTCATATCATTTTCTCTCTTGTTCTCAAGCAATCTCTTCAAAATCGATTTTTTTTTTCTTATCATTTTATAGAGGGAAGAGTTTGGAGGGGTACAGTAAGGTGAAGGGGGAAGAGAAGGAGAATGCACTTATGAGGACGAGCTTCATGAATCATTCTGGTTCAAGGCCACCACTTGACCTTACTGGGACAGCAATTCAAAAGAGAGGAACCCCACAATTTTGCTGCCTAACCAGTCCGATGACATCTCTCACCTGGCCCTGGATGTCCATTACATTGCCATGGTTGAGCCATTCAGCTTGTTTTTGTATAAAGTGGATACTATTGCCTTCAACTTCTATACTGAGAACATTTTTTATATTTTTTATTAGATTCCGCACTGTTCATTTTAATTTATTATTGTCTAAGTTTAGGTGTTTAATATGTGAACACTAAGGAATTGAGTGACATGTATGTAAATCTTCCATAGTGTTATTTTGCAAGTAAAGCATGTGCAAACAACATGATTTTTTTTTAGTAATTTGGATTGCACCATTGTTTTGTACTGATCAAGTTTAATATTTTGTTAAGTTGTTTTTGCTTCAAATTGTTAAGATTAATTTTTTTAGAAAAGTAGAAGCGAATTAGGATTGTTAAAGTTAATTTTATAGAAGAAAATATATGCACAAGTTGTACATTAATATATTGGTAGACACAATTGTAATTGTTTGACAATATTTATTGCTTTAGATCAGCTAAAACAATTATAATTGTGTCTTCCAATATATTAATGTACAACTTGTATACATTATTGTTTTATTGAGAAAATTACAAATTCTGTGTGACAGATTATTCATTTAACTAAAAAAATCAACAAATAAGTTGTTTACATAATGCACAAACCAAACAGCTAAACAGCTAATCCAGAGCAAGGGCATAATTGTCATTTATCAAGAATCAATTGTTTTCCAAACGCACAAACCAAACACTCAGCTAGCTTATCTGGATCAGTTGTTCATCAGCAGATTATTAGGATAAGTTGCTTATCAGCATAAGCTGGGTAAGCTGCAGCTGCTCCAAACAGACCCTAAGTCTGCTTATTTAATATAAAAAAAGAAAATGATATTAATTTAAATTAAATTTATAATAAGATCATAAATAAAATAAATAATTAGTAAATNTGGAGCGAACCACCATTTCTACTCTTATCTCTGTTGCTCGCTGTCGCGCGCGCGGCACACACGTTCCAGTGAAATGGTGAAGAAGCCGAGAGTCTGCGCTATAAGCTAGAGCGAGCTTGAGCTTGCGCTTTAAGCTTTATTAATTTTATACGGCTTGAGTTTGGTTAATTTTATGTGCCGTAAGTTTTAAGTTTATAAATTTAAGTCAGCTCGTAAGTTTACTTATTTAATATAAAAAAAATAATATTAATTTAAATTAAATTTATAATAACAACACAAACAAAATAAATAATTAGTAAATAAATAACAAGAAATCATCTAATATATAATACAAAATATTATTTTTTCAATACTTTAAATATCTTAAATATAAAATCTTAAATTCAATATATTTTGATTATATTTTATTTTTTTTTTAAATGAGTTGGCTCGTGAACTAACAAATCGACTTAGAGGTAACTTGTTAGCTCATTTAGCTTAGTTTGTTAGCTCATGAGCTACTTATTGAGCCGAGCTTGAGCCGGCTCACGAGTTGCTTGGCTTACTTACACCCCTCAGCAGGTACAAAATATAAAATATCTTTTTTTTTAACTCCTTAATTATTTTTAATGATTTAAAGATGAAATTCAATATATTCCTAAGTGTATTTTATATCAATTATCTTTTAAACGAGTTGGCTCACGAGCTAATGAGTTAAGTTGAAGCTAGTTGAAGCTTTGCTTGTTAGCTCATGTCGGCGCTATTTCGGGGTTGGAGGGGGAGTTGCCCGTAAGAAGCTGTCGGCTGCCGGGATTGAAATCTCGTTGTCCGCTTCGGAAAGACATTGATTTATGAAATCAAACTGACCTCATATTTTTCATGGTTTAAAATGAAAGAGCTTGTACCTCAAATCTTGTATCTATCCCGAAGGATAAACACAAGACTTGAGGATGAGGCTCGATCAAATAAACTTAGAAAAGTATGACGTTCGTCTGGTCTGCGAAACCGTTGTATTTGTCAACAAATTCCCCTATTTAATATAAAGGATTAAATAGGGTTTATATTAAGCTGGGTTCGGACATGCTTCCTATAAGGGCAAGCCCTTATAGTTAATTATATCTTAAATGACCGAAATCACTTAAGAATACTCTTCAAAAGGATAGGACTTTTCAACGAAATTGGACCAAGAGGTGTGCAAAAGGGAATGGTTCAAACTTGGGACATTTATTAAANAGTATGACGTTCGTCTGGTCTGCGAAACCGTTGTATTTGTCAACAAATTCCCCTATTTAATATAAAGGATTAAATAGGGTTTATATTAAGCTGGGTTCGGACATGCTTCCTATAAGGGCAAGCCCTTATAGTTAATTATATCTTAAATGACCGAAATCACTTAAGAATACTCTTCAAAAGGATAGGACTTTTCAACGAAATTGGACCAAGAGGTGTGCAAAAGGGAATGGTTCAAACTTGGGACATTTATTAAAGGATCCAAAGGAAGAAGAAGTAGGAAATGCCACAGATCCATAGAAGATCCTCAGTGGCTTCCCAGTCTACCCTATGGTTTGGCTTCAGTTTCAGGGAAAAATATTCAAGTGTTTTATCCTACCAATTTTATTTATTAGGGCTTACATTCATGTGAAACAATCACAAAAATAGCCTGGAAGATGTGAGGATTTAGGTCGTGACAAACNGAAGAAAGAGATTCAAAGGAACTTCAAGATTTTGGTGGAGAGGATTTGAGATAAGTTTTCATCTTTATGACGACATTTAATTTTAATTTAGATTTATTGTTTATTTGCATGAATTCTATTTTCAAACTTAAGTGTGGTGGTGTTTTCTTCATGAATTCTAAGTAATTTTCTGTCTTTTTGCTTAAAATGATAAGTGATTAAGTATTGGAAGAAAGTTGTGTGAAGTATTAATCTTTAATGTTGGAATAAATTGTGATGATTTTAAAACTTGTACTTCATTTACTTCTTAATTTGGTCAATTAAGATGTTAATATCTATTGTGAGTACATGTAAAATCTGAGATGATATTGTCTCAGTCAACAAATTGTAGAATCGCATGAGATTGTATGTATGAGAATGCAATTCATATGATTGAGTTCAAATAAATAGGGACATAAACTTTAAAGGGTGTAGAATTAGAGGACTTTAGAGTGGCAGGCTAAATCCCCCAATTTGATTTATAGTTTTAGGTTTTGATACGAGATGTTAGTCCCCACGTGAAGGGAGAAGAGGAAACTCCAGAGTGAGAGCTAGTATCTTCTCTACCTAACTCGTCTTCAAGACTATTCAAACTTTAAATTATTTAATGTTCTTTATAGCATCTCTAGTAAGAGTAAAGAAAATTATTGCTCTTATTTGGACAATACAATTTGAATACTTCCACAACATAATTCTTATACTTATTAATGGTTCATGATAAGAAAAAAAGATATTTTATTTATACTGTTTTCATCTTACAAATATCTAGTTAAGTTTAATTAGTTGTTTACTTTGCTTTCAATTATCAAAAATTTACAAAAAAAATCGAACTTTCATTCCTATTATTGCATTTATAGTTTGAGTAAGAATATTTTGCTAGGTTTCATTTATTATCTAATTTATTCTAATTTTAGCTACATATTGTTAATTGTCTCCATGGGTTCGATATTTGGGGTTCTAATCAAAAATTCTTATATTAGTTGATAACGATATGTATACTTGCGTAGTATCCCATATTTAAAAATAAAAAATTGTATTCTTATTTGCTTCGAAGTAAAGTTTTCGGCAATCGTTGTCGGGGATCAAGTTTTTGGCGTCGTTGCAAAGTAAAAATTATAAGAAAAAAATGAAGAATGTTACCGTCTATTTTGTATTGACATATAAAATCGGGATCAATACGCTCCTCCTTCACCCTCCTTTGCTCTATGATCACCTCTCGTCTAATTCGCAATTTATAGGGTGACATTCCCTCTTTGACTTTCGACCCAATTCAATTCCTCTTTGGTCCGACTGCTCGCTTCCTTTCCTTTGAATCTCTTATACCCCGACTTCTAATTTCTTCTTATCCTTGAATTATTCATTTCCCCTTCCCCCGTGTAACAGAAACAGGAACGTTACATAATATACCCGTCATAGAAATCTCTATAACATTTTAGCCAGGTTTAGATACCAACTCAAAAGTGCTCAGCAAATTGACCATAGACATTGTCTGAATTAGCTTAGAATTTGAACCGTTTGGCATCCTAAATACCACTAATATGTTCAACAAAAAGTTGATATTGCATGTCATAATATAAGCACAACTGATGCAATGTTAGGTAGCAGAAGTGATGATTGGGGTGAAACTTTTAAACTTGATTTATTCCAGAGAATAGAATCCATTGTGAAACATGAACCACAGAAGTAAAGAAAAGATGAAGGTTGAGAAGATTAGAACAATGAATAACTCAAAGGAAGAAAACTTGAGGAAGCCCCACGTTTATAAGATATGGAAAATAAACCAGGAGAAAGAATGCCACAGCAAATTTCATCCCTTAACTTATTAGTCAACAATATACTCCACCTTGATTACTCTCTTTAGTCATTGAGTGCATAGCAGCTGCATGCCTGAATCTCTATGTATGAAGCATCTGCACAAGCAGCATCAGAGCTTCATTTTCATGTACTTGGACCTATTACCACTGATTTTATATTACTCCCAACTACTGCAACAGAGTACAGCATTGCAGCACCTAATGAACATTCCATCATATGGCCGCCGCCAAAAGCCCCTCCAGAAACATGAAGCCTTGCATTAACAAAAATAAGTGTATGTAGGTATCTTGGGCAAGGAGAAACACCCGCAATAGCCCATTCCCAGCATCCATATTTATGGTATGAATTTTCAATCTGACAAAGACCTGGATTGGAAAACAGGAAGCAATCAGCTTGCACTGCATCAAGGTGTATGATAAACATGGAATGCTCCGGGGCTCCTTACTATACTAAAAAACAGGTTAAAAACAAATACGTAGTCCAATGGTATCTTTATTGTGACATTTTCGTTCCAAATGGTCAAATGGGATCTTCACTTTGACCATTTTCTTTTCTTTTGGAACACTCACTTAATCTTCATTGGTTCCCCAATATCCAAGATCACCTTCACCAATTATAAGCCAAGTAACCTTGGCGTGTCCTTAAAACAATCTTATTTCAAAAGCTTCCTTCACAACATAGTTGCTACAATTAAATAAGCATGGTAATATCACGCTAATAAAATACAAATGAATGCATCTTAAGGCCAACACACCTTGTTTTCCCGAAATTTCCTCTGAAAGGCAGTAAGCCACAAGACTTTTAAATAAAATTAGAAAATTAACAGTCAGAGAATGTTACTTTGTGATATTCACAAACTAGTATTCATCTTTAACACCAAAACGTGTTAGCTATGATGCTGTCATAAAAAACATCTACAAATTTAGCAAAATATAGCCTCATCAAAATTACCAAAATTACCATTAAAAAGAAACAATCGAACTTACATCAAATAATTAAAGAATATTTCCATCAGANTCATGATATTCACTTCGTGATATTCACAAACTAGTATTCATCTTTAACACCAATAAGTGTTAGCTACAAATTTAGCAAAATATAGCCTCATCTAAATTACCAAAATTACCATTAAAAAGAAACAATCGAACTTACATCAAATAATTAAAGAATATTTCCATCAGACGAAAATAGTCAATATATAATCTACAACTATCGAAGGCTTAAAACAGTATTTTTATTAATGAATAATATTTTAAGTAAGCAGTGTATAAAAATTAATAAAATCATTAGTTTGTCCATTGATGTATGATAAAATAGTGGAAAGCAGGCAGCAACTAAAGAGAGTAAAATAATACACGACAATATGTCTCAGCACAATCCAAGTAGGGCAATCAAACCTAAAAAATGTGCCAGACCCTGTGCCTTATCAGGATCAGAGAAGCTCCCGATTCCAACACACATTGCAGCGGCAGCCTAGACAAAAAAAAAGAAAATTAGTAATTTTCATGAATATGCATGAGAATGGATGATGGGCGGCGTATTTATGATCATTATCACTCTCAATTTGAAGCAATCAGCTCAGAATAAAAATTTCCAGCAATTTATCCAAGAATTATAAATCATCTATTAATATAACGAACAAAATTACCTGCCTTTCTCATCAACTGAACTAGAGAAAGCCTTTTGCCCTTGCAAATGTACAATCAAAGAGAGATCAACATATCCGAAGATTTATTAAAATGTTCATATAACTGTAGATCATGCCCACCCTCTCACTTAAGATAAAACTGTTAACAATGTTTCACAAAAGTTTCCCATATAACCTTTTACTCTTGAACAGTATGTTGAAAACTTCAATATTTCACCCATTTTGATATTTAAACACATACTTCATCATTCTCTAATAAGTATTTCATGCATTTTGTAATTCAAATGGCATCCCTTGTAGCAGCACAAATTCGTAATCAGTTATGATAGTCATCCTCTCATAATAGGAAGGGTGCATCGTTATCTAGTGGTAACTTGAAAAGGCAACCAAAAACCTCATTATAAGTCAGCTGTTAAGTTAACTAATGTATCAAGTATGGCCTTCAATAGCTTATGAACTTTGCAGTAAATAGATTCAACCCACCTTGTGGCAAATTGGTGATTTCTTTCATAAGGAATGCCAACTTGTCGATGTTGGCATGCAACAACATTCATATTGACTACTAACATTTCTGCTACAAACCAAGAAAAAACATCATAGATATTACAAAGAATATTAACGAGTTCATCCTTACGGGGTGGACTACAAACCACGATGATTCAAAGTGTATCTTTGAATAGGGAAACTTACTCGATCTCCTCGGAGGTCATAGGTCAAGTGGAACTCTAAACATTGAGTTGCCAAACCACTTTTCAGACTCTCCCTACCACCTTCCAGTAGCACAATATTGTCATAAGTTCCTAGGAATAGTGATTGTGTGTCATCATGGTAAGTACTCTAACACAAAATGATAGGTTAAGACTGCAAACTTGAAGGAACTGAGAAATAGAAAAACAACTAGTGTTGTGAGACATTAGGCACCTACGATAAAGTTAGTCGTTGTTACAAATTGATGAGCACCTTCTCCCTAAATAATCGGCAACCCAATCATTTGCTTTGTTCTCCTTTGTTCACTACAGAAACCTTTGAGCAGACCTATAGTAGTCAGCAATTTAAAATGATTAAAGTTAGTGTTTGAAAAGACTCATTTGATAATATTACAAAACTTCCACTATCTATAAAGATNCCCCTCCAGAAACATGAAGCCTTGCATTAACAAAAATAAGTGTATGTAGGTATCTTGGGCAAGGAGAAACACCCGCGATAGCCCATTCCCAGCATCCATATTTATGGTATGAATTTTCAATCGGACAAAGACCTGGATTGGAAAACAGGAAGCAATCAGCTTGCACTGTATCAAGGTGTATAATAGACATGAAATGCTCCAGGGCTCCTTACTATACTAAAATACAGGTTAAAAACAAATACGTGGTCCACTGGTATCTTTATTGACCATTTTCGTTCTAAATGGTCAAATGGGATCTTCACTTTGATCATTTTCTTTCCTTTTGGAACACTCACTTAATATTCATTGGTTCCCCAATATCCAAGATCACCTTCGCCAATTATAAGCCAAGTAACCTTGGCGTGTCCTTAAAACAATCTTATTTCAAAAGCTTCCTTCACAACATAGNGCATTGTAGCAGCACAAATTCGTAATCAGTTCTGAAAGTCATCCTCTCATAATAGGAAGGGTGCATAGTTATCTAGTGGTAACTTGAAAAGGCAACCAAAAACCTCATTACAAGTCAGCTGTTAAGTTAACTAATGTATCAATTCGTAGAATTGGTCACTATATTTTGAGCAATCCGAGTTCAAAGTTACACATATGCATATGCTCTGCTTTCCATTTGATTTTGAGCCACTGCCAAATTTGAAATTCCATTTAAGTATGGCCTTCAATAGCTAATGAACTTTGCAGTAAATAGATTCAACCCACCTTGTGGCAAATTGATGATTTCTTTCATAAGGAATGCCAACTTGTCGATGTTGGCATGCAACAACATTCATATTGACCACTAACATTTCTGCTACAAACCAAGAAAAAACTTCATAGATATTACAAAGAATATTAACGAGTTCATCCTTACGGGGTGGACTAAGAACCACGATGATTCAAAGTGTATCTTTGAATAGGGAAACTTACTCGATCTCCTCGGAGGTCATAGGTCAAGTGGAACTCTAAACATTGAGTTGGCAAACCACTTTTCAGACTCTCCCTACCACCTTCCAGTAGCACGATATTGTCATAAGTTCCTAGGAATAGTGATTCTGTGTCATCATGGTAAGTACTCTAACACAAAACGATAGGTTAAGACTGCAAACTTGAAGGAACTGAGAAATAGAAAAACAACTAGTGTTGTGAGACATTAGGCGCCTACGATAAAGTTAGTCGTTACAAATTGATGAGCACCTTCTCCCTAAATAATCGGCAACCCAATCATTCGCTTTGTTCTCCTTTGTTCACTACAGAAGCCTTTGAGCAGCCCTATAGTAGTCAGCAATCTAAAATGATTAAAGTTAGTGTTTGAAAAGACTCATTTGATAATTTTACAAAACTTACACTATCTATAAAGATGTTTCCAATTTTATAGCATGCCATATGTGTCTTGATAACAATTGCATCATTATACAAATTTTTATTTGTTGATTTTTCATTATTAGTGATGGCGATCAACACCGATTCCACTAAAGAAGATAATAAAAGTCATGATAGGTGCACTTTGCATGACCATAATCACTTGAGGCTTATTTTTCTGTAAGATTTAGGTCTGTTTCCTCCTAGAATTGTCCGTATCAGTCAAGCTATGTGTATCGTCTACACTATGATGGGATGTAATGTCTATATGAAATGGGTTAATTAAGGGTTCGTTTGGGGCAGCTATTTTGCTACAGTGACACTTTGAAAATGCAGCAAATGTGATTGTTTCGCATGCCTCAACAGATTATCGTAAAACTCGGGTCTACTTTTTTAATAAACGCGGCCGCAGGCGAGCCCCTACGACCAGCGTTTTTCTTTCAGGCTTTACCTGCTCGCCCTTCTGCTTCGCGATAGAACCGCCAATCTCCCATTTCCCCTTGTTGCGAGCAGAAGAGACTACCTTTTTCTCTCTCAGACATATCTTCTCCAAGAAGCGGCTTTGTGAATCTCTCCTTCATTGGCTCAACCACTCCTCCTCCACCTTCTTCTTCTTCTTCGAAGAGCAACTCAACGTACTGTTTCATCCCCACCTTGGCCAACACAGACTTCACACGAACCCTCAGCTTCGCCACCGGCCACACCATCGCCGTCAACTCTCCGGATCTACTCTGCTCTGAAAAACTCAACATTTCAGAAATGGTGTGGCAATAGTCAATGGAGCTACAGCCGCCGCCGGGGAACTCCGGCAAACTATCATTGAAGGTCGAAGGGCTGAGCATTATCGGTTTGAGAGATTCAAATTGTTCGGAACAGGACCTGTTCTGCAACGAGTATATACATTCACCTGAGAAGTTTATGGACTTGGACAAGGAATATGTGAGTAAATTCCTAATTTTTAAACAATTTTTATTTGCACTTTTGCAGTTACCTTTTATTTTCTCCATTTTGATGTGTATGATCCCATAATTATTTACATGAACATAATTTATTTGTGAATAATGCAATGGATGATAATCTGAAAATAGGTCTTAAAAGTTTTGAGTTTTAATAGATACTCATTATTAAGTGAGAAATTTTTCATCTTTTGTCTTTACTGTTTTGCATTAGTTTTTTGCTTCTGCAGTATCGAATATATTGCCAAGAGAGTTTTGTTACAAACAGCATTACTTGACAAGGGCAGAATGATCATTTATCCACAAACAGTTACAAATCAGTTGTTTTCAAACATCCGCCCCAAACAACCAGCCAGTTTATCTAGATAAGTTGGATAAGCTGCAGCTGCCCCAAACAGACTCTAAGTTGTTCTTTCATGTGGGACTTCTTTGGACACCATCTAAGCTCAACTTAGAAAAAATTATTTTAACTTGCCAGCACACGTTATCTCTTCAACATGATTATGAAGATGTCAACAATCCTCAATGTCGTGCATGATATTTGTAAAACATAACAATTTGATCAATCCCAAACATGTGCACCTACCCTCATGGGAAATAATAGCCATAAAAATTCTTTATCATAGATCATAGCCATGATTACTGCAATATTAACACAGTGTGAAGATTGGGTATTAATCAGGTGAAAGTAACTAGTCATGTCTGGTAAAAGTGTATATCCACGTATTATAATCTTTTTCTTGTGGAACAAGTTGAGATTATTCCATCATAGTTGTCATTCATGATGCAACTTCGCAGGCAACTTCCCCCAATTATTTCTATGCCATCCTCATTAGTCCAGGGATATTCATTGCAAGTTCCCCACAAAACTAGAGTCACATAGTTAAGATAATGAAGCAAAAGAAACGCAACCGTACTCGTCAACCTTTATATAGTCGTTAGCAAAATCAAGAAATATGACTAATATATTCGTTAGCGAGTTCAAGAAGTATGACAAAGCACACACATGAATGGCCATTCATGTTCCCTCTTGCAATTTATCAGTCAATGAAGTTTGTGAAGTATTTATTTTAAACTTTATGACATCCAATATCTTGCATTAAAAATTGAATAAAAACTTAATAAAATATAAAACTTCGGAGCAACTCACTGTATAATTTAAGATTTAGTAAATCCAGTCATTCAAAGGATTAAATAGCATTTAATATTTCTCTCATAAATAAATCACCAATCTGAAACATATAGTCAAACCATTTAATAAGATTTAAGAAAATTTAAAAGTTCACATGCCTCAATAATATNCGCATGACCATAATCACTTGAGGCTTATTTTTCTGTAAGATTTAGGTTTGTTTCCTCCTAGAATTGTCTGTATTAGTCAAGCTATGTGTATCGTCTACACTATAATGGGATGTAATGTCTATATGAAATGGGTTAATTAGAGGTCCGTTTGGGGCAGCTATTTTGCTACAGTGACACTTTGAAAATGCAGCAAATGTGATTGTTTCGCATGCCTCAACAGATTATCGCAAAACTCGGGTCTACTTTTTTAATAAACGCGACCGCAGGCAAGCCCCTACGACCCGTGTTTTTCTTTCAGGCTTTACCTGCCTGCCCTTCTGCTTCGCGATAGAACCGCCGATCTCCCATTTCCCCTCGTTGCAAGCAGAAGAGACTACCTTGTTCTCTCTCAGACATATTTTCTCCAAGAAGCAGCTTTGTGAATCTCTCCTTCATCGGCTCAACCACTCCTCCACCTTCTTCTTCTTCTTCTTCGGCGAGCAACTCAACGTACTGTTTCATCCCCACCTTGGCCAACACAAACTTCACACGAACCCTCAGCTTCACCATCGGCCACACCATCGTCGTCAACTCTCCAGATCTACTCTGCTCTAAAAAACTCAACATTTCAGAAAATGTGCAACAGTAGTCAATGGAGCTACAGTCGCCGCCGGGGAACTCTGGCAAACTATCATTGAAGGCCGAAGGGCTAAGCATTATCGGTTTGAGAGATTCAAATTGTTCGGAACAGGACCTGTTCTGCAAAGAGTATATACATTCACCTGAGAAGTTTATGGACTTGGACAAGGAATATGTGAGCACATTCCTAATTTTTAGACAATTTTTATTTGCACTTTTGCAGTTACCTTTTTATTTTCTCCATTTTGATGTGTATGATCCCATAATTATTTACATGAACATAATTTATTTGTGAATTGATGAAATGGATGAAAATCTCAAAATAAGACTTAAAAGTTTTGAGTTTTAATAGATACTCATTATTAAGTGAGGAATTTTTCATCTTTTGTCTTTAGTGTTCTGCATTAGTTTTTTGTTTTTGCAGTATCGAATATATTGTCAAGAGAGTTTTGTTACAAACAGCATTACTTGACAGGGGCAGATTGATCATTTATCCACAAACAGTTACAAATCAGTTGTTTTCAAACATCCGCCCCAAACAACCAGTCAGCTTATCTAGATAAGTTGGATAAGCTGCAGCTGCCCCAAACAGACTCTAAGTTGTTCTTTCATGCGGGCCTTCTTTGGATACCATCTAAGCTCAACTTAGACAGAATTATTTTAACTTGTCAGCACACGTTAGCTCTTCAACATGATTATGAAGATGTCAACAATCCTCAATGTCGTGCATAATATTTGTAAAACATAACACTTTGATCAATCCCAAACATGTGCACCTACCCTCATGGGAAATAGTAGCCATAAAAACTCTTTATCATAGATCACAGCCATGATTACTGCAATATTAACACAGTGTGAAGATTGGGTATTAATCAGGTGAAAGCAACTAGTCATGTCTGGTAAAAGTGTATATCCACGTATTATAATCTTTTTCTTGTGGAACAAGTTGAGATTATTCCATCATAGTTGTCATTCATGATGCAACTTCGCAGGCAACTTCCCCCAATTATTTCTATGCCATCCTCATTAGTCCAGGGATATTCATTGCAAGTTCCCCACAAAACTAGAGTCACATAGTTAAGATAATGAAGCAAAAGAAACGCAACCGTACTCGTCAACGTTTATATAGTCGTTAGCAAAATCAAGAAATATGACTAATATATTCGTTGGCAAGTTCAAGAAATATGACAAAGCGCACACATGAATGGCCATTCATGTTCCCTCTTGCAATTTATCAGTCAATGAAGTTTGTGAAGTATTTATTTTAAATTTTATGACATCCAATATCTCGCATTAAAAATAGAATAAAAACTTAATAAAATATAAAACTTCGGAGCAACTCACTCTATAATTTAAGATTTAGTAAATCCAGTCATACAAAGGATTTAATAGCATTTAATATTTATCTCTTAAATAAATCACAAATCTGAAACATATAATCAAACCATTTAATAAGATTTAAGAAAATTTAGAAGTTCACATGCCTCAATAATATCATTTAAAACTCTCAAATTTCTTATTAAATCTTGCCAATCATTTTTTTAGGGAGATTTCATCTTATTATTTTGATCAGCCGCGTTATTGGTTAATTCAGGAATTCTTAAATCCCACAGTTCACATGATTTATAAGATTTAAGTATTTCGCCCTCTCAAAACTCCAAAGTATTTAAATAGTTTTCATGTTTTAATCCTCTCAAGCAATACTGAACCTAGATTTACAAAAATTATTAGCACCCTAAATCAGTGTCTGCAGGATTTACAAAATATTACTTGTAGCCAAACAGCTCTATGTAGTTCTCAAACAAACTTTATATTCACCATGAACGTAAATCATGTTTCTACAACACAACCTTTTTGGTGAGAGCGGCACTCTTCTTTGTCCATCCTTTGCTCTCGCATCCATCACCCGCTTCGTCGTCCTCCTCTTCTTCGTCTTCGCTGTAACCTTCCTTGTCTTCTTCATCGTCAGAGTTGCCATCGTCCTCCATACTGTCTTCATCTGAAACTAGGGCTTGGGTTCGGGTATCCGCTTCGGAATCACCCTGCAGGGCGCCGTCGGGGAATATGTCGGGGTCATGAACGAGAACCGCTGTNCAACCTTCATTGTCTTCTTCATCGTCAGAGTTGTAATCGTCCTCCATACTGTCGTCATCTGAAACTAGGGCTTGGGTTCCGGTATCCGCTTCGGAATCACCCTGCAGGGCGCCGTCGGGGAATATGTCGGGGTCATGAACGAGAACCGCTGTGAGGCCGTTGGGGAGATGTAGGACTCGATAGGATCGTCGATCCGTCGGGGACTTTATCACGACGTTGTCCAGGGAGCGAACCACCATTTCTACTCCTATCTCTGTTGCTCGCTGTCGCGCGCGCGGCACACGCGTTCTAGTGAAATGGTGAAGAAGCCGAGAGTAAGCGACGAGTCTGAGCTAGAGCGAGCTTTGAGCTTGCGCTTTAAGCTTTGTTAAATTTATAAGTGCCTTTTGGGGGCAGCTTATAATTGCGAGCGGCGCTTGAGCACACACGTTCACATTTGTTTCACGCATTTTCATAGCTTAATAGAGAACGGCGTTTCAAATTCCTTGATAGAAGCTACCACGTGACTAACCCTGTGGCCTGCGTTATGATCCGCGTCGAGCGATTTTTTCCTCTCATGCCCTTCTTCCGCTACCTCCCTCCCTCGCCACTTCCGTCCGCTCTTCTACTTCTTCCCCGCAATCTCTTCCAAGTTTGTGGACAACGACCAAGGTAAAGCCCTCCCCTCTACCTTCTGCTCCTCTAATACGTCCCCGCCATCTCTTCCCAGTTCAAAGAAAACAACGAGCATAAAATGTAAAAAAAAAAAGATTAGGTCTTTTTTTCTTATCATTTTCTCTCTTGTTCTCAAGCAATCTCTTCAAAATCGAACTTTTTTTCTTATCATTTAACAGAGGGAAGAGTTTGGAGGGGTACAGTAAGGTGAAGGGGGAAGAGAAGGAGAATGCACCTGTCAGGACGAGCTTCATGAATCATTTTGGTTCAAGGCCACCGCTTGACCTTACTGGGACAGCAATTCAAAGGAGAGGAACCCCACAATTTCGCTGCCTAACCAGTCTGATGACATCTCTCACCTGGTCGTGGATGTCCATTACATTGCCATGGTTGAGTCAGTCAACTTGTTTTTGTATAAAGTGGATACTATTGCCTTCAACTTCTATACTGAGAACATTTTTTATATCTTTTATTAGATTCTGCACTGTTCATTTTAATTTATTATTGTCTAAGTTTAGGTGTTTAATATGTGAACACTAAGGAATTGAGTGACATGTATGTAAATCTTCCATAATGTTATTTTGCAAGTAAATCATGTGCATACAACATGATTTTTTTTTAGTAATTTGGATTTCACCATTGTTTGTACTGATCAAGTTTAATATTTTGTTAAGTTTTTTTTGCTTCAAATTGTTAAGATTAATTTTTTAGAAAAGTAGAAGCGAATTAGGATTGTTAAAGTTAATTTTATAGAAGAAAATATATGCACAAGTTGTTCATTAATATATTGGTAGACACAATTGTAATTGTTTGACAATATTTACTGCTTTAGATCAGCTAAAACGATTATAATTGTGTCTACCAATATATTAATGTACAACTTGTATACATTGTCGTTTTATTGAGAAAATTACCAATTCTGTGTGACAGATTGTTTATTTAACTAAAAAAATCAACAAATAAGTTGTTTACAAAACGCACAAACCAAACAGCTAAACAACTTATCCAGAGCAGGGGCAGAATTATCATTTATCAAGAATCAATTGTTTTTCAAACGCACAAACCAAACACTCAGCCAGCTTATCCGGATCAGTTGTTCATCAACAGATTATTAGGATAAGATGCTTATCAGCATAAGCTGGATAAGCTGCAGCTGCCCCAAACAAACCCTATGTCTGCTTATTTAATATAAAAAAAAGAAAATGATATTAATTTAAATTAAATTTATAATAAGATCATAAATAAAATAAATAATTAGTAAATAAATGACAAGAAATCATCTAATATATAATACAAAATATTATTTATTCAATACTTTAAATATCTTAAATATAAAATCTTAAAATTTAATATATTTTGATTATATTTTATATATTTTTTTAAATGAGTTGGCTAGTGAACTAATAAGTCAACTTAGAGCTAACTTGTTAGCTCATTTAGCTTAGTTTGTTAGCTCACGAGCCACTTATTGAGTCGAGCTTGAGCCGGCTCATGAGTTGCTTGGCTTACTTACACCTCTCAGCAGGTACAAAATATAAAATATCTTTTTTTAACTCCTTAATTATTTTTAATTAAAGATGAAATTCAATATATTCCTAAGTGTATTTTATATCAATTATCTTTTAAACAAGTTGGCTCACGAGCTAATGAGTTAAGTTGAAGCTAGTTGAAGCTTTGCTTGTTAGCTCATTTTGGCGCTATTTCGGCGTTGGAGGGGAGTTGCCCATAAGAAGCTGTCGGCTGCCGAAATTGAAATCTCGTTGTCCGCTTCGGAAGGATATTGAATTATGAAATCAAACTGACCTCTTATTTTTCATAGTTTAAAATGAAAGAGCATTGTACCTCAAATATTGTATCTATTCCGAAGGATAAACACAAGACTTGAGGATGAGGCTNAATCCTTTCATGTCAATCATATTTTTATTGGCATATATTTTTTTTTATCTCCTACGTAAGCCTTTATCAAGAATGATCTGATGTAACATAGCAAATCAAACTTGTATGAGGAGCTTTCTTGTAAGAATCTCATATTCATGACCAGCTATACCATACAAAATATAATGTTTACAAAATTCAGGTCCATGTGGGATTTTCCTTAAGTACTCTTCCCTATCCTCTTTCCTTTAATTCTTTTCACCCTTAGTCTAATAGGCTTTGTCATTCGTATCCGAGAGTCAAGGAAATATTTTCATTTTGGAGATGTCTTTAAATCCATTATTGATCTATCAGTCATCCCAATGTCATATAATAATTCTCTGAACCTCAATATTCTAAGGATCTTACCAGGAGAATTTTGAAATTAAAAAGTTCTTGATATCGAAACTTATGATTTCCCGCTCAACTCAAGCTCCTTTGTCGGCACTATTTCAAGTGTTTGTGGAGAGTTGCCCGTAAGAAGCTGACGGTCGTCGGAATTAAAATCCCGTAGCCCACTTCAGAAGGAAGTTGAAGTATTAAATCAAACTAACCCCATATTTTTTATAGTTTAAAATGAAAGAGCACTGTACCTCAAATCCTATATATATCCNTTGTTAGCTCATGAGCCACTTATCGAGCCGAGCTTGAGCCAGCTCACGAGTTGCTTGGCTTACTTACACCCCTAAGCAGGTACAAAATATGAAATATCTTTTTTTAACTCCTTAATTATTTTTAATAATTTAAAATTGAAATTCAATATATTCATAAGTGTATTTTATATCAATTATCTTTTAAACGAGTTGGCTCACGAGCTAAGGAGTTAAGTTGAAGCTAGTTGAAGCTTGGCTTGTTAGCTCATCAAACTTGGTTCACAAGCCACTTATTGAGTCAAGTCCGAGCGACTCACGAGCTCACTTGACTCGCTTATGCACTTAACGGGCCTTAAGTAGAGGTGATCGTTTGGTTTGGTTGTTGCCCGCTGCCCAAATCACATAACGATAAGTTATTGGACCAATGTAAGCCCTATTAGAAACTTAATTAATCCACGACTTCTCTACATCGTTTGAGGATCATCACATATAAAATATAAAATCTGAACTTCTTTGTCTCTAATCATTTGATTCCTTCTCAACTTACTTAATTGTAACGTCTGAGTTGAGTTACCTGAGGGGGAGGGGAAAAGAAAAATCGATGAAGAAATAAGGAGTCAGGAAAACAGAACCAAGGGGAGAGGAAGCGAGGGGTCATAAACCAGAAAGGCAAGTTCACTTTATAAAAACAACACGACAATGCGAGATTGATTATCTGTAGAGACGAGATAATAGACTCTGTGGTCTGTCAAGGGAGGGGACGTCATCGAGCAGAAGATAGACGTGAGCTCTCGACTTCGGTGTTGAGTTGCAAAGGAGAAGCCCACTTTGGTGTTGTTCGACCGATCGAAGGGAAGGAAGGAGCCCTCTACGAAAGAGGAGATGACCCGAGTATCACGCACAAAGGAAGAAAGAGCAAGTTGTGCATCTGTAGATAAGGGCTTCAACCGTGCTCTAGCTTATCAATGAAGAAGAAGAGGAGAGGAAGAAGCAGAGCAGAGGTGGAGGAAGAGTTAAGTTCGTGTGTTCGTGCATAAGGGAGTTTTAGCCAAGCTCTCTTATGGAGTAGAGTGAGAGGAAGAAGCTTTTTGCACATGGAGTAGATTCCGCTAGAGGATAAGCTGTAATTAAGTTAATTGATTTAATAAATTAATAATTAAAATGTTAATCTTTTTAAAAATTTGGTAATATAAATGCTATGTTTATGCTAGGGTTTTAGTTCAGTGGTTAACGTCAGGGCAAATTAAATAGCAAACTAATTGACATCGATGTGAGAGTTTTGCTCTGTGCAAAGGGAGGGCGATGAAGCATAAGGAACTAGTGGCATCGAGTAAGCGAGGGGGCGATAGAGAGGCAGGAAGAATCCTTGCGTGCAGAAGAGAGAGGGAAGACAAATTGCGTACTTGGTCATTGTGGAGCGGAAAATATTTGTGTAAGTATGACCTACACAGCGCTGTGTACGTCGGAGGTTATTCGGAGGGTACAGGGGGTTATATCCGCATTATACTCTCTGTAACCTTTCTGTAACTTACATGTACCTACCGAAACTACAAAAACACGGAACTTATTTGTAGGTTGTAGGTAGGTTACAGGTAGGTTACGGGGAGGTTATAGGGGGTGTGATGCGGATATAACATCCCTATACTCTCTAAATAACTTTCCGACGTACGCACTACTGCGTACGTCTTACATGAGCAGAGATAAAAGGAGTGTTTTGTGCGCAGGATGGAGGAGACAACATGGAAGGTAAGGATGAATATATTATATTTTTAAGTATTAATTGTGAATTTTAATTAATGAGGATTCAAAGATGTTTCATATTAGGATCGAGAAGAAGGTCGCCACAACAAGGGAGGTTAGGAGTTCATTTTTAAAATTATTTTGTATAGATTAATAAATTTAAAATTAATTGCATTGATTAAATCTTAAATTTAAGTATTGAAAATTTAATTAAAAGTATATAATTTGTATATATGTAATAACATAATTTATAATAATAATAATAATATAAAAAATTTAATCAAAATATAAATGAAAAATTTATAATTATTTATTTAAATTAGAAGGGACATTAATTGAATATTGAATAGAAATTACAAATCATACATGTTGAGTGAATTCTAGTTTTGGATAGTCAAAGTAAAGTAACCTCAATACTTAAATTAAAAGCTTCTAATGAACAATTAAAAATAATATAATTAATTAAAAGATTGATTAAACATAGGTAATGACATGCTTAAATTCAATTCTTTATTATATAATAGGTAGCTAATGATTGAAGAGAAAATTTAGCATGTTTGAAGATTTAAGATAAGTCATACAGTTTTGAGGTGACTATTCATATTATTTTACTACATTAATATTTTATTTCTTCTTGACTAAATGTATTTAGTGTTACTATTAGTACTACATAACCATGATTTATAGTTCTATTAAATTTTGTTCATATTTTAAAAATGACGTATGCTTACCTTTGTTTAAATTATCACAGATATTGAATCTTATACAAGAATATTGAATATTATGCAAATGAGAATAAAATATTATTATTATATGTTTGTATGTGCATGATTGACTATGATGGAGTCACTCTTTTATGATACTCTGAGGGAATACTAAGATATTATGCACGTATATAGAAAAAAATATTGATATTGAAGTATCTTACGTGATACAATTTTTAGTTGGTGCTTTTGTGATGGTTGTACTTATATAGAATGATATTGGTATGATATTCATATAATAAGATTCATTGAATAACATCTCATATATATATATATATATATATATATATATATATATATATATATATATATATATATNTGTACAGCAGGGCTATGCAAGGGCCTAAAGATAAGGTGAGGATTTACGTTGCATATGCAAGCAACCTCAAAGTCCTATGGCTTTGTTGTTTAAGTCTAAGGAAGGAAGATTGGTTTAGCGTTGCATAAGAAAGCAACCTCAAAGTCCTATGGCTTTGTTGTTTAAGTCTAAGGAAGGAAGATTGGTTTAGCTGCAAACAACCTCGAAGTCCTATGGCTTTATTGTTTAAGTCTAAGGAAGGAAGATTGGTTTAGCTGGGGGACCTTGAAGTCCTATGGCTTTGTTGTTTAAGTCTAAGGAAGGAAGATTGGTTTAGCTGGGGAGACTAATTCCTATGGCTTTGTTATTTAAGTCTAAGGAAGGAAGATTGGTTTAGCTGGGGAAGACAGGTTAGTCTTATGGCTTTGTTGTTTATATCTAAGGAAGGAAGATTGGTTTAGCTGGGGAAGACAGGTTTTGGGTTGAAGATGGTCGTGCTACCCACAATGCTAGCTCCAAGCCCCTGCCACGACGAGTTTGAGTTATGAAGATGGTCGTGTTGCCCACCATGCTAGCTCCAAGCTCCTCACCGCTACAAGTTTGAGTTTTCTAATGTGTCAAGTTATAATGTCATATCAAGTGGCCTTATGGTTGAAGTTATTTAAATTTTATGGGAGCATATTAAAGTTGATTAGAGCGACACCCGTTAGGATCCTACGATTCCCTCGTTCCGGCACCACTATTTTCTATTGGATTCACTTAGTCCAAATGAACTTACTAAACTCAACTTAATGAGTTCCATAATTTCATTTGGACCGTGGGAAGCCTCATTAGCAACCGTAGGTTACCTCCTCCGAGGGATCCCCGCTCATCCGATAGAGACGTCTTAATCTAATTGCAATTGTAGTTTTATGTGATGTTTGTGATTAAATTTTGAGTTGTTTTATATTTTGAATGTTGTGGTGGTGGATTTTTCTTTGTTGATTTTAGTTTTGGTTAACATGCAATTTTATGTTGTTTTCATACATGTAGGTAAATTCAAGTATGAAAAGAAATAACATAAGCATAAAGCATGTAAGGAAAAGGCACAAGAAAGAGGGTACTAGAAACTGTAAAAGCGTTCCTGGCGAGCCTTCTTGTTCCACCATCTGAAACTTAAAAATGCATATGAGGGCATTTAGGAAAAGTAAAGTTCTTGTGGTTTTCCTAACTCTATATTGTATTTTTGTGAGTCCTTAAAAGTTTAATTAAGTATGATTTCATTAAGCAAATTTTATTAAGTTTAATAGACCTCCAAGGTATCCAACAAGTTAGGAGGAGGAAGCAGGTCCATGCCTCCCTCTCACTAAGTGGTGAAAATCCTCGAGTTCATTTAAACTTATTATGTTTCTTAATGGTTCATCCTTTGAATACTTCTAATGCTCAGTGAACATTGATGTCTTAATTATCCCTAAAAAAGGGGTAATTACCATTTATCATTTAATTTGAAAATTATGCGAATGAATTTCCTTAAAGGGCAAGTTGATGTAACCTGAACACTTAGCCAATTTTTAATTTAGGCTTAGTGGTGTTTCAAGAATGTTTGATTATGTTATGTTTATTTCTCTAATCCTATTTAGTCAATTTTGATTTAGCTTAAGTCACTACTAAGCCCTTAAGACCTAAATGAGTGTCTTAATTAGTTTTGAAAAGGTTAAGCTTTAAGTGGTCATGATTCATAATTTGAAAATCAAAATAGGGGTATTAAATCGATTAATTATTGACTTCAAAAGACTTACCCCTAAGTCCAAGATTGTTTAATTTTAATAAACTTCCAAATTTTATTAATTTATAAATTTATTAACTTAATTAAGAAAGTGAGATTGGTTTCTACCAATTAACCCCTTGTGTTTCAAACATCAAATAAATTAATTAAGATCAGAGGTTGCCCATTTCCCTCCTAGACTTCAAAATTATACATTTGCCCCTAAGGATCTAACACTTCATAATTTGTCAAATTAAATTCAAATGACTTTGAAATTTTTATTATACTTCATTCATGGGTCAATTAAGACATCAGAGGAGAAAATGTGATTTTTCAGAATTTAATTTATTTTATATATATACTTTTATGCAAAAATAAGATTTTCCAAAGAAAATTCCTAACTTGACCAACGTAAATTCTAATTCTTTGAAATTTTTACTCGAGGTAGACCTGGACCAGAGAAGTCTTTGGACCAACTTTCATGATTTTTTGAATTCTTTGTGATTTATCAGAATTATTTTAATTTCTGGGTTATTTAATAAAAATAAAATATTTTAAATGATGAAAATTAAGTTTTGTATTTTTGAAAAATCTCTCTAAGGTTAGAGAACCCAGAGGAGCAAATTTCATTTTTTTTTTATTTTTCTTTCATTTATTGGAATTATTTTAGTGAAAACTCATTTTTAGCCTTTAAAATTTAATTTTAAGCTTTGAAATTCAATATATTAATTTAGAAAATTAGGAAAAATATTCTAATTGTTCCTAAGTGATTAGGAAGCAATTTAGAACATCTAGAAAATCAGGAAAAATATTCTAATTGTTCCTAAGTGATTAGGAAGCAATTTAGAACATTTATGAATTTTATTATTTTTGTATTTTTTTATGAATTTTTTAAATATTTAAAATAGGCTAAAAATCATGTTTTTATTCTAAATATTATTTTATTTTTATGTTTCATAATTTTTTGAGTTATATTTTGATTTTTAAAAGTCATTTAAGTTTCAAAAGTGGTATTTGTCTTTAAAAATCAACTTAGGTTATCAAATGAACTCAAAATATTTTGAAATTTTTATAGTGAGTTCTCTAGACCATAAACCACAGTGGAGATCAAAAATCAAGTCATTTAAACGTTCATATCTTCCAAAATTAATTATTTTAGTGATTTAGTGTTTGTAAAAAAATCAAGTGTATTCTAAATGACTTGACCCATGAAATCAATACCAAAAGCTTCTCTGGCCATGGTGGACCTTTTGAAATTTTCTTAGAATTTTCTAATCAATATGCTAATTTCCATGATTATTTTAAGGAAATAATGAAAATTTTTTTTGGGATTTAATAACCAATATGCTAATTTCCATGATTATTTTAAGGAAATGATGTGAAGAATTTTAAAAAATATGGATCTCTGTATAGGAACCTCCTCTAACTTTAGAAAAATCAGAGGATGTTTCCCCTGTATAGGAACCTCCTCTGACTTTGGAAAAAACAGAGGTTGTTTCCCTTAATAGAGGCTACAACATGTCAAAATTTCAAGCCAAGGTGATGTATCAATATGCATGGGGAATGAAATGATCTCAAACAGTGTTTAATTAATTTAAAATAAAGTATGCATCAAATGGACTTGAAATTTATTCCACATTGTTCTCCTTTGTTCACTAAGTAAAAGGGTATTTTTATTTTATTTTTGTGATTTTTCTACACAAACTTATGAATTTTCTAAGTTAGGGGTGTTTAAATAAATAGAAATAGCCCTATTTTTTTACTTATCCACGCGACGCCATGTAGATCCTAGGCAGCTCTGAAACTCCACGCGTTGCACTCCTATTTGATGTTGTCGTCCATGCCAGCAGCCACACGTCTCGCTGTTTATGTAAAGAAGCATTGTCCGGCTTCATCTTGGCCATCCATTTGATACACGTGCAATCAGACGGTGCGTGGTCATCGTCCCCAATTGCTTTGGCCGAGAGCCGTCCACCTTTAAGGCTTATGAACTCTCTCATTTCTCAACCAAATTAAGTAAAATTTTTTTAAATGCTCGTCTTATTAAGACGAACACATCCATACGGTTAATGTGTCATGAAATCAAGCCCAAGTAAATGAAGAATCAAAAAAAGGCTCGGGAGGAGGTGAGGTTTTATACCTTTGCTCTGAGAAGTGAAGCTTCGATTAGAGGGTCTTGGCACATTCGTTGGGGTCCAAGTATTCTAGGAATTGAGTCCCTGGTCTTGGTGTGAGCTTTAGGTATGAATTCGACCAAGCTCGAATTCGGGTGTTGGTCTAGAACTATGGTAGAGGCTCTGTGGAAGGGGGATTTTATGGGGCTTTGGCTTCTTTCACTATTGTGAAGGTGTGGGTGAAGTTAATTTGGGTTGGTGGACTATGGATGTGTATTGGGTTCTGTCCTAGTTTCCAGCAAGGTTCCAAGCTCAAAATTGAGCTCTGAAAATGGGAATTGATGAGGAAGTACGGCTGGAATGCACTGAGGGGCTCTTAGGGAAGCTCTGTGTGAAGTTTGGATAGGCCTCACTAAGTAAATTTCAGCAAACCTCCCATGGCCTTGGAGGTGAGTTTTTATAAAAATGGCTATAGGAGTGGCTCTCAGGGCATAAGCTTGGGTGCATTGTGGTGCTTAGGTGGAGGGCAGAGGAGCTCCCAATTTGATTTGGCTAAGCTGGCCTCTAGGTTTGATTTGGGTGAAGTTCCATGGGGGTGGCTCTCAATTTTAATTGGTTGGTTGAGCTGCCCTTTAAGCATGATTTGGGTGAAGTCCCATGGGGGTGGCTCTCAATTTTGAGCTTTTCCGACCACTAGGCTGGCCGGTTGGCCAGGGGGAGGTGGCTAGGTGCTCAGGGAACCTAGGGGAATATGTCACAGCAATTTAGTGCAATAATACCTCATTTTGGTAAGGATATCTTAAGCACATGCATTTTTGGAAATAATATCCCTTAATTTGGGAAACCTTTGGTCCATGGCTTGATTTAGGTGATTTCATGGTGTTCGTACTGGTCACTAAGTTCAACTAATGGCTATGATGGAGTTAATTTGGTGACTTTAGGGTGATTAGGTCACATTTAGTGCATGAGTCCAAATGGGTGCAAATGACCAAGTCTTGGGTTTGGTCTAGGCTAGCCATGTCAATTGGCCCAAATAGTTATTGCATTTGGTGTATATGATCATAAGGAATAACTTTGGTGAAGGATGGAAGTGTTTTGAGCTCAATTGAAGGATCAATTTGAGGGAATTTTGATTTTAATCAATTTGATCATGTTGGGCTAGGCTTGGGTCTAGCTTGGGTTAGATTTGGGTTAAGTCCAAATTGATTATTATAAATGGTCAATAGGGACCCCATGAAGAGTTTTCAACATGAATTGGATGCCAATTTGGGGGTTAAGGCAATCAATTGGGTGAATAGTTTTGAATATGAATTGGATGCCAATTTGGAGGTTAAGGCAATCAATTGGGTGAAATTTGGTACTTAGCCAATTTGGGGCTAAATTTAGGAATTTTGGATTTAGGCCAAAATCAAATGGATTTGAGGCTTACCAAGGACAATTGATGGTTGATTTTGATGTATAGGAATGTTATCAAGATTTTTCAACATTATGGGCCAATTAACTGGGCTATGGGTTCAATTTGATGAGGTTAGGTCATATGATCAAAATCGGGGTTTTGACCTAAATCAAAATTAGACTCAAATTATGGGCCAATTAGGCTTAGATTTGGTTTATTTTGGTCATATCAAAAGTGTGTTTGAGTTTAGGATTGAAATTGGGGTAAATTAGATCAAATTGATGGACATTTAAGTTGAATTTGGGGAAATTTTGGTCTTTAAAGTGCAAAATTGGGGATTTTGGTTAAAGATGGTCAAATTGGACAAATTGGGTCATGTGGTAGTTGAGAGAAATAAAATTAGGAATATTTGAGATTTATTGAGATTTATTGGGAATTTTTGGAATTTTTGGGATTTTTGGGCTATGGAGGGTATCTTGGTAATTTGGGGGTGTTTTAAGGGCAAAAAGCCAAGATGGGTATTTTGGTATAGTTGAGATACCAACCATCACCAACAAGACATGGACAAATGGAAACCCCATTTCGGGTCCTCTACATAGTGGTCTTAGCCAAACCATAGCCCTAGGGCTAGTAGGTTTAGGGGACCATCTACATGAGTATCCCAAAAGGTCAAGGGACCTAAGCTAAAAATTTGAGTTTAGGGTTGTGAGTGATTGTGAGTGTAGATGAGTGTAGTGAGTTCCTTAGCTCCAGACCAACACCAAGGGTCAACCCTAAGGTCCAGCAGTCCTAAGGGTGGCTCATCTTGAGTTTCCCCCATAGTGACCCCACCTACTAAGTATTTAAAGGTTGAGACCAACATGTGGAACTTCAAGTTGAGTAGAGAAGAGTTTGGAATTTCTAGTGGTGAGGGTGCCTTTTCTAGTTTTCTAAGAATAGCCAATAGGAGAGTCCTATGGCTAGACCTTAGGCTACTAAAGAAGAAAAAACTAAACCTCAACCACAAGTGAGATCAATAAATGGAACCCCAGTAGGTGTGGTGTGTTGGGCAGGCACACTGTGCGTATTGGCGTTGACCGACGAGATTGATAAAAACCAATACAAACTCCTAATTCAACAAACCCGGAAATATGTGTAGGGTCGTGTATGTGATTTGTTTCTGCTGGCGAATTAGCAGGTGAGTATTTGCTCAAGTCAAGAAGTGGGGGCTCTTGCTGGGGATTGGAGAGTGGACTTTGAGTTATGAAATTTTAGAATGTTATAGAGGATGGGAACCAGTATGCAAGTGCTGACCCCGAGGTGTGCATTGAAATTTAGATATCAATTCAAAAAAAAAAAGAGTCGGAATGTAAGGACTGACCTCGAATGTAATGAATCAGAAATGTAGGACTGAGAATTGAAATGTATGTCAATTCTCAAAAGAGAGTGTCGGAATGTAAGGACCTACCTCAAATGTAATGAATTATAAAAATGAAAATGAGGGTTGAAATGTATATCAATTCTTAAAAGAGAGTGTCAGAATGTAAGGACCGACCTCAAATGTAATGAATTAGAAATGTAGGACTGAGAATTGAAATTTATGTCAATTCTCAAAAGAGAGTGTCAGAGTGTAAGAACCGGCCTCGAATATAATGAATCAGAAATGTGAAAATGAGAATTGAAATGTATGTCAATTCTCACAAGAGAGTGTTGGAATGTAAGGACCAACCTCGAATGTAATGAATCAGAAATATAGGACTGATTCAGAAATGAGAATTGAAATGTGGGTCAATTCAAAGATGAGAGAATTGAAATGTAGGTATCAATTCCAATGAGAGAGTCGAAATTCACGTATCGACCTCAAAATGTGAGAATTGAAATGTAAGTATCAATTTGAAGATGTGAGAATTGAAATGTAAGTATCAATTCAAAGATGTGAGAATTGAAATGTGAGTATCAATTCGAAGATAGTGAGAATTGAAATGTAGGTATCAATTCAAAGATGGTGAGAATTGAAATGTAGGTATCAATTCGAAGATGTGAGAATTGATCGAAATGTAAGTATCAATTCAAAGATGTGAGAATTGAAATGTAAGTATCAATTCAAAGATGAGTAAAATGTAGGTATCAACTCTAAGGAGAGAGTCAAAATTTAGGTATCGACCTCGAAACATGAGAATTGAAATGTAAATATCAATTCAAAGATGTGAGAATTGAAATGTAAGTATCAATTCAAAGATGTGAGAATTGAAATGTGGGTATCAATTCGAAGATAGGATAATTGAAATGTAAGCATCAATTCAAAGACATGAGAATTGAAACTTAAGTATCAATTTCAAAGATGTGAGAATTGAAATGTAAGTATCAATTCAAAGATGTGAGAATTGAAATGTAGGTATCAATTCGAAGATAGTGAGAATTGAAATGTAGGTATCAATTCAAAGATGGTGAGAATTGAAATGTAGGTATCAATTCGAAGATGTGAGAATTGATCGAAATGTAAGTATCAATTCAAAGATGTGAGAATTGAAATGTAAGTATCAATTCAAAGATGAGTGAAATGTGGGTATCAACTCCAAGGAGAGAGTCGAAATTTAGGTATCGACCTCGAAATGTGAGAATTGAAATGTAAGTATCAATTCGAATATGTGAGAATTGAAATGTAAGTATCAATTCAAAGATGTGATAGTTGGGATTTAAGTACCGACCTCGAAAGATAAGATTCAGAATTTAGATATTGATTCAAAGATTTAAGAATTGAAATTTCTAAAGAGCTTGGGGCGTTGAATTTGCAAAAGTATATCATGTAGAAATGTTGACTTTGTTGAAGAAGATTTGTAGAGCTTTGTGAGTTTTTGTGCAGAATGTGAAATTCTACGAGGATGTGCATAGAGTTAGTGTAGATAACGATGGTTGTGTTGCACGCACAAAGGGTAGAAAATTTCGAAAACGGAAGAATCAACTCAACATGTCTGTTTTATTTTTATGTTGTTTTTATCACATTTATTTATTTTTTTTAAATATCCTTTAAAACTTTAATTTTAATTGGTTGATTTTCAAAAGAAATTTGTTTCGTTGTTTACTCATTTGTGATTATTTTTCATTTATGTTTTATTTATTGTTGAAAATTTGTTGTTTCGTTCTTTGTTTATTGAAATTCTGAACCATCACATGGTTCGCGGCTTTCATCCATCGCACAAAAAGGAAACTGACAAAAAGGCACAATTTGAGAGAAATGTCCATTAATTTGCTCCTAAAGGGAAGCCATAAATCAAATATAGGCTAATGCCTCAAAAGGTACATTATGTAATCCATGTCGAAATACATTGAGAATCATCTCATGCTATGANTTTCATAATTGATCTAATAATTTCAAATCTTTCATTGAATCAGTTCAATACTTCTGATTCATANAATCATAAATAACTGTAGCATGACAGATCTCCCAAACAGACTCCTACTTCTCCATAAACAACTTTCTGACAACTCTTGAGAAGTTACTTCTCCAAGAATAATGCTTCTTGAAAAAACAATAGTCACCCCAAACACACCCTAAGATTCTATTTATGGTCGTTGCAACTGTTTGAAGGAGCAACTTTGAAGTTGCTGTAAAAAAAAAATTATTTTTCAAAAACTGCGGTGCCTATTACAACTTTATGTTATTTTCAAAAAATCAGATTGTAACTTTCTGATAACTGCCATATTTTAACATCTCAAGTTAAAAAAAAAACAACTTACTATCACATAAACTTTTTAAAAAACTACAAGAACAGTTTCTCAAACAGAACTGTGACGGGAGCATGAACAACAAAGCAAAAAGAAAGTTGTTCCAAAGAGGCCCTAAGTGTTTATCATAACATTTTACTTAATGTGAAAATATGACTCTTAGCTCCGTGCAAGGAGAACAATAAAAACCCTTTTTTACTTTTTCTAGGTCTTTACTCCGAGAAATAAAAGTAGATTTACATATACATAACACTCAAATTCTTATGCAACTACATATCCAAAGCCTAAACTTCAATATTGACAAGCATAACATTTTATTTATATGTGAAAATGTATATTTTATGTTTTAAAAATTAAAAAAGAAATATTTTTGTTGTGACAATATTATACAATATTAATGTATAATCAAAATTTATATGTTAGATATGTAAATACATAAAACTTGAGTGGTATATATGTAAATACCCAAAAATAAATAAGATGACTCCGATTTGATTTCGATTTGAGAAGCTTAGAAATGCAGTGCGCTTCCACAGCTACATTCTCCCCATCGCTTCAACTGACCTCCTCCTCCTATCCGCCTATCTTCAGGAAGAAGTCAGCACTGTGCCCATCCACAGAACCCAAACCACCAATCTTAGCTTTCAACATCGGAGTGCAGGAAGTAGCAGAACTTGCACACAACAAGGCAAATCTTTTCAGTGCGAGAGCTTTGAGATGTCTTCCTCTATATCTTGATTTTTATTTACGGTGTTCGATTTCCGTTTTTTTAGGTTTTGGTAGCATCAACGATATCATGCCTCGTCGGTCAAATCTCAAAACCATTTACTTCTGCTATTAATGGAAAAGGAATCGATTTAAAGGCAGCTGTTCGATCTGGTGGCATGCCGTCCACTCATTCTGCTGTAAGCTTGCTTTCTGCTTAAACGAATCTCCTGTCCATTTCTGCTTTATCATTTTTGTATGTTGACTTTTTTATCGAATATTTGTTGGAAATCTATTTGGTTACGATTAACTATGTGGGATTTGGATTTCCAGGCTGTAGCTGCCGCTGCTACGAGCATTGCTTTAGAGAGGTATGACGAGTTTATGCTGTAAATTTCGTGGATTCACTTTAATTTTTTGGTCTATGCCCATGATCGTATATATCTTAAGGGGGTGTTTGGTAGCACACTTTTAACAAGATTTAGCCATGGATTTAACTTAAATCCAGGCAAACACAATAAATAAATAAATAAAAATAAAAAAAAATGAAATCTAAATCCAACTCTATGTTAAACTGAATTTATTCCGGTTCTGTCTGTAAATCCTGAATTAATAAATCCCACAGAGAGGCGGATTTAATGGATTTAGGTTGTCGTTGCTTGTGACCTTCGCTCCCATCACGAGTTCGCCGGAAATCCAGATTTGATTAATCCTGTTTAACGTAAATCTGACCCTGCAACCAAACACCCCCTAAGAGATTTGCTTTCAAAATTTATTTGAAAATTGATTGTGTTTAATGTTCAACGGGCGCACATAAAGAATTTTCTCAACCATCTGTCAATTTATTTCGTGGAAAACTAATAATTGCTTTTTTGCTTCAGTTAATGGATTGAGTTGTTTGATATAACTTGGTTGGCTTATAAAATGTAGGGGTTTCTATGATTCAATTTTTGGCCTTTCTGTGGTTTTTGCTTCTGTTGTAATGTATGATGCTCAGGTACACAAACTTGATTTCCATGATTTTGTTAATTCTTTAGCAGTTTCAAAATATTAGTTTCTTGCACTAAGGATTTCCTTTGATGAGTTTCTTTTGCATATTTGCTTCTTATATTCATGATGCTTGCTTTAGTTTATTTGTAGCTTCAGATTAATCAAAACTATGCAATGCATGAGATAGAAATCACAATAAAATGTATGGATCTATTTGTTTATCAAGTAGGCGTCACTTTCTGCCACTATGGAATTATAGTTAACAAACGCATCTGAAGTATATTTGTAAAACTTTGATTTATAAGAAAAGCATGGCTTGATGAGAGAAAAAGCATAGTTTTAAAGGTAAAATGCTTTTTGTTCCTTGTTGGAAAAATAATACACGTGCTATTTAAGCATTATTATAGTTGTTCCATTGTTGAGATAAGCAGTGGCGTTGGTCTATGCTAATATGTGGAGCGTGATCGTGTCAATTAATTGGTCACTCAAAGCCATTAGTTTCACCAATCAAGCTTAACTTTGAGTTTGCCGGGTATTACGAGGAGTGTCCCATTGTATTGGTTTGGGGTTGCCTCCAATTTTTTTCTTTATTTTATTTTATTTTTTATTTTTATTATAAACCGTACCCAACAGCCAAAAGATAGCAACACCGCACCCATTACATGTTTCAAAACTAGAGAGCTCGACATTGTACTATTTCAATGTCTTGGCGCCAATAACAAAATTCAGACAGTTTTGACTTAAGGTTTTGACTTGGCTTCTTGATTTAGTGCATGTTTTACGTTGGATTTTGAGTTTTTTCTTGTGCAAAGGAGAGGATTGTCTTGATAATTTAAAAATGTGGAGAAGTTTGAGTGGTGTAATTTGTATAATTCTCCTCATTTTTCTTCATAGTGGAATTTTTGATGTGGTGTGGCTTCGTGATTTTTTCCTATTCTTGGGATTTCCAGGTTAAATCTGGTGTTATGTGTTTTTTTTTTGTTTTCTTGAGTTGTGCTCTTCCGTTAAATTTTTTTTTTTGGATCTCTCAAATATATTTCTGCATCTCTTTCAACAAGTGGTATTAGAGAAGTGTTTTTGAGGTTCTTTGGTTTGATTGGAAACAGTGGCCGATGAAGCGAGACAGAAGTTTGAGAAGTTCAATGGTTTGAACTTTATTTTATGGAAAATGTAAATTAATGATATTTTATGTCAAAAGAAACTATATTTGCCACTGGATGAAATTACCGAGAAGCTAAAATTGTTAACTCTGGAAGAATAAGAAGTTCTTGATCGCATAGCTCTAGATTTGATCCAACTTCACTTTTCTTAGTTGTTTCTTTCAACATTGTAATGAGAAGCTACTTTTGATCTTATGGCCGCACCAAGAATGTATGAGAAATCTTTAGTCAAACAAAGTTTTTTTGATAAATAGATTATTTAATATCGAGATGATGGATGATAGTTCAGTGATTGAATACTTGAAAAACTTTAACACTGTGACTAACTAGTTGTATTTTGTTGACATTAAGTTTGATGATGAGGTAGGGCACTATTACTCTTATCTCCATTACCTGATAGTTATGATGAACTTGGTATTGTAGTAACTCTTTAGGAAATATAAAGTTGAACTATATTATGAGATTAGTGTAGAAAGAAAAAAAATCATAAGAAGACGAGTGGTGAAACTTGAAATTCTGTTCTGAATGTTCATACTAGAGGAAGAAATTTGATTGGAAACACAGACAGAGAAAGATCAAAGTTCAGGAGATGAATGCCCAAGTTAAAGAGAGATGAAAGGCAGAGGCAAATACTGAAACGAGAAGAAAAAAAAATCATTTTAAGAAAAACTAAAGAAATTTGAAGAAGATTTGTAGTGGAGGTATGGATACAAAATTTTCTATAAATGTCTACAATTTAAATTCAAGGTGAATCCCTTATTTTATCCATAGATATTACTGAATCGTGAGTAGTGGATTCATATTTATCTTTTCATGTTTGCTCCAATAAAGAGGTGTTAAAAAATTATACTCAAGTTGATATTTAATATGTGTATTTAGGAGATACAAATGTCAGCATTATTTGAATGAGTGATGATATCATGTTACTAAATGGATCGGTCTGAAAATTGAATGAAGTTAGACATGTTCCATGTTTGAGGAGAAATCTGATTTCTATGAGTCGGCTTGCAAGGTCAGGGAACGTGACTATTTTCACAGGAGATCTTAAAAGGTGAGTAAAGGTGCAATGATGATGGCTCGAGACAACATTGATTAATGAGATGTCTGGATCTATTGGAGTAGCTAGAATAAAGGTTGATGTAGGTCTCCGACACTACAGACTTAGCTTTATGAGTGAGAAACATATGAAGTCTCTACTTTCTAAAAACAAACTCCGGGGTTTAATGTCTAAAGAATTAGATTTTTGTGAAAATTGTATTTATGACAAGCTAAAAAGAGCCACTTTATCTAAAAGTGGGTCAAAGTTGAAGTTAGTGCATAATGATTTATGAGATCTTACTTCAGTTCGTTCTGTTGGAGGTTCTCAATATCTATCATTTTCTTTGATGATCACACTAGAAAGGTATGTTTTATTTCTTGAAATAAAAAATTGATGTATTTGATATATTTAAGAAGTGAAAAATCATGATTGAGAATAAGACCTGATTGAGATTAAGTATCTCAAATCAAATAATAGTGATGAGTATCGTGATTAGATGTTTATGAGATATTGTACCTCATAAGAAATCAAACATGAGTTCACTATTTTTACGACACTACAACAAAATAGTGTTGTTGAACACATGAATAAAACTATCATTAGATGTGCTAAGAGTATGAGGCTTGCCAGAATAGTTCTAGATAGAAATAGTTAACACTAAAATTGATCTGATAAATTGTCGTTCTTCATTAACTTTGAACGAAGACTCGCGTAAAGCTTGGAGTGATAAAGAGGTAAATCTATCTCACTTGAAGTCTTTGGTTGTTCATCATATGTTTATGTTGATGTAGGATCCAAAAATAAGCTGGATTCGAAATTTAACAATTGTATTTTCATTGGATATGTTCAAATGAGCTTAATTACAAATTATGGGACTAATAGTATAACAAATTCATTAGGATTTGAGAGGTAACTTTCAATGAAATGGAGGTGTACAAGAACAAAAACAAAAACAAAACTCAGGACCAGTTACCAGTTGCTTTTGAAAACCTCTCTAAATATGTTGAGATAAAAGACATTAGTGACTAGGGAGATGAATAAAGAAATGTGCTCAATGATGAAACACAAAAAATTTTTATGATATTTGCTACTAAAGTCAAAAGGTCTAGCAAAATCTCACGATCAAAACTGTACTATTTATTGTTGTCTGATAGTTGTGAACCACAATGTTATGATGAGACCATTCAAGTAGATTACTTAAAAAAGTGGGAGTTTGCCATGGATGATGAAATACAATCACTAATTTTAAATAAGACATAGGAATTGATATAATTACTAGATGATAAAAAGGTAATACACAACAAGTGAGTTTACAGACTAAAAAAAAATCAGATGATATCAAGTTCTACAAGGCGAAACTTATTGTGAAGGGATTTTAACAAAGGAATAAGACTACACATATTTTCTCTTGTAGTGAAAACGATAACTATTAGGGTTGTGTTGAGCTTAGTAACAATGAAAGATCTATATCTGGAGTAGATTGGTGTGAGAGAATCTTCTTAAATGATGACTTAGAAGATGAGCAATACATAGTGCAACCATAGAGATATGATGTTCTAAAAAAGAAGATATGGTTTGTAAATTAAGGAAGAGTCTTTATGATTTGAAGCAGACACCTAGACGGTGGTATATGAAATTTGATAGGTTCATGTCAGACAGTAGGTACACGAAGCGTTAATTTTTAATAATTATTTCATTGTGTTTTTTTTGTATGTGGATGGTATGCTGATTGCAGGTGCATATGAAGAAGATCAGAGATTTGAATGAACAATTATTAAGGGAGTTTGAAATGAACAATTTAAAATTTAACCAAGTAAATTCTCGGCATAAGAATTAGTAGTGACAGATGTGCAAGTTTATTGAAGTTGTCTAAGACAAAATATATTGAGAAGGTCCTACACATATTTAATTTGAGTGAGACAAAATCAGTTTGCACCTCCTTAGGTAGTCACTGTAAGCTAATGACTAATTGCCTAAGTTTGAAGCAGAGCAAACACAAATGAGAAGAGCCCCATATGCTTCAGTTGTTGTAAGTTTGATATATGTGATGATATGTATAATACCAAATATTACACATACAGTGGGAGTTGTCAATCGATGTATGAGTAATTCAGACAAACATTATTAGGCAGGAGTGAAGTGAATTTTTAGATACTTGAGATGAATATTCAACAAAATACTTTATTTTGAAAGTGCAGAGATTAATATACAGGGATATGTAAATTTAGATAATGTAGGAGTACAAATATCATCACTTTGGGGAATACAACAATGAGTTGGTTTCCAAATTATAGAAGATTGCTGTTCTATCAACTATATAAGCTAAGTTTCTTACTATCACCAAGGCTAGCAAGGAATGATTTGGCTACGAAGCTTTATGGCATAACCTGTCAAGAAGCAAGAGAATGGAAACTTCATAGTGACAGTGTGAGTACTAGTCATCTAACAAAAATGCCGCATTTTATGCCATAACGAAGCACATTCAATTAAGATATCATTTCATACGTCATTTCTAGAAAATATACAATTATCTTTGAAGAAAATACGTACAACTCAAAATCTTGTTTATATGTTGATTAAGATTGCAACAACTGAGAGATTGAAGCGCTATGCTTAGCTTCAGTTGGAGTTTAGGAAGTTTGACCTGGTTGAGCCACACTATAGTTCATAATTATGAAGAGACTGCAAATTTGAAGGAGCAGGATTGATTGCAACCAGTCTTCAAGTATGAGATTGTTTTTTTTTGTGGAGCCTATTTGTATCAGTTAATTGGTTACTCAAGGCCTTCAGTTTTGTCGATCAAGTTTGACGAGAAGTTTGCGGGGGGTGCCCCCCTCTTTTGGATTTAGTGATGTTCAATCTATTTTCTTTATTATACACGGTGCTCCAACGCCCAAAAGTAGAGACGCCATGCTCGATACATGTTTTAGAAACCAAAAGCTCAACATTCTAGCACCCAAGGGCCCCGACACTCGTTGGAGCACTAGCCGATAACCAAATTTAGATAGTTTTTACTTAAAATTTTGGCTTCATAGCGGGATTGAGTGAGCGTTGTATGTTGGATTTTGGGTTTTTTCTTATGCAAAAGAGAGGAGTGTCCCTGAAGTGTTCCAAAGTGTTGAGAAGCTTGAGCAGTGTAATTTATTCAATTCTCCTCATTTTTCCATATAGTGAATTTTTAGTGTGGTGTGGCTCCGTGATTTTTTCTATGTTAAATCTTATGTTCCTTGTGTTCTCTATTTTTTTATTTAGTTGTGTGTTTTTGTTCATAGTTTTGCTTCGGATCTCTCGAGTTTATTTCTGCATCTCTTTTAATATTGTAAGCATTCTTATTTGATACCAACAACGTATAAGGAGGATCGCCGTCTTGGGGTCACAGAGAATTTTTGACGGAAATTATAACAAGAAGTGTTCAAAACAAACTGAATGAGATGATATTAATAGGAATACTTACAATATTACAGATGCTTAGAGAAGTAGGCACTTGGTTGAAAACCGGTGTCTTCAACTCAATACAAATGACACTTATATAGATAAGTTATCTGGCAAAACCGGAGCGAGAAAGCAAATACCATGGGCAAAACCTGTTATGGTATGGCTCATATACCATATAGGGACAGATGCTGGAACAAAGCGGAGCAGAGCGGAGCGAAGCGGAAGAATCTGTCCAAATCGGGAAGTTACGTTATGTGGATTGCGGGTGTTGGGTCAACGTCCCGCTATACGGTGCAGGGGTAATTTAGGAATTACATATTGTACTGTAGGGCTTACTCTAGGATTATAAATAGACCTGTTTGTAATCCTAGGTCTTTGAGAGAGTTGAATATTGTATTTTATATTCTTTTCTGAAATTGAAAAGAAGGTCGCCGCTCTGCTCCCGAGGATGCAGACATCTTTGCCGAACCTCGTTAAATCTCTGTGTTCTTCTGGATTGTGTCGATTACTGTTTTTCTTCGCCCTAATTTTTTTTTCACAACAAGTGGTATCAGAGACAGGTTCGAGGGCAAGGAAGAAAATTGTGGCGGCGCAGGAAGTAAGAAAAACGATTTGGGGATTTTGGAAGGAGAAGTTTCGGGATTTGCGTGGCTTCGGTTCGAAATCGAGGTATTCAAGAGGCAGTACATATTTCGGCCCACGACGCATATTCGAAGGAGTTACCGCGAAGGAGGAATTGACGAGATCAAGGCGGCGAGGGTTCCGGGCAGGCGATTTTTCGGCGGAGGCTTGCGAAGGCAGCAGCAGCGAAAGCGGAGGGTTCCGAAGGAGGCTTTGCGACAGGAAGAGGAGCTCTTGCCTTCGCAAGTTCGGCTGAGGCCGCGGTGGGTTCCGCAGTTGGGGAGCTCGGCGCTGATCGCGAACAGAAAAGGAAAGGAGCGGAGCAGGGCAGAAACGGAAAGGAGGAGAAAGCAAAGAGGAATCTTGGATTTCCACGATTTCCTTTCCTAGAGAACTGCTAGGAGGAGAAAGGAATCAAGGAATAAGGAATATTCCCTTCTATGGCTGCCCTTCCATTTTCGGGTTGGCTCCGCTGAAGGCTGCTGCAAAGGAGAAGGCTGCTGAAGGAAAGTTTTTTTAAATTAAGTTTATTAAAAACATTTAATTAAGGAAAACTTAATTAAAGAAATTTAATTAAGTAAAATTCCTTAATTAGGAGAAAAAGATTTTCTTCTTTTCAAAAAAAAAAGGAGGTATAAGCAACGATTTTTGCAGAAGATTTTTTTGCAGAAAAGTTTTTGTTGCAGGATCAAAATTGTTCGCAAGGCTGACGGGCTCGCGGAAACGAACATGTGCGAAGCAGTTCGGATAAAGGGCTACGACAGTTCGACGAGTTATGCTTGGGGGAGTTCGCGGTAGAGGCGGCGTCGCGATTTTGAGGCGTGACAGTTCATGAACCTTCGCGGCATTAGACGAGGTGGAGTTCGCGAACAGGAGTTCGTGTGCAGTTACCGCGAACAGGAGCGTTTGCAAACATAGGAGTTTGGTGGTGTTCGACCAGCGGAGTTCGCAGGTTTGTCGCAGGAGTTGCGGCATGTGCAGTTGCAGCGGAGTTCGCAGGTTTGTCGCAGGAATTGCGGCATGTGCAGTTGCAGCGGAGTTCGCAGATTTGTCGCAGGAATTGCGGCATGTGCAGTTGCAGCGGAGTTCGTAGGTTTGTCCTGGAGTTGCGACAGGCGGATTGTTCGCAGGTTTGTCGCAGAAGAAATTGTGACAGGTGAAGTTCAACTGGTGTCCGCAGTATTTCAGCTGAATTTTTGTGCGAACAGGAAAGGTACTTCGTGTGAAAAAAAAAATTTTTTTGATTCACGAATCACTGAAAAATGCGGGAAATTGTTGCAAATTGACAGAGAAAATTTCAGGTTTATTTGATTTTATTTGTGGTGTGTGTTGTTTCATACAAGGCAGGTAAAATTCACTGCAGGATTAAATTCGAATGATAATGTCTGGTGCAAAATTTGAGATAGTGAAGTTTGACGGAACAAGGAACATCGGATTGTGGCAAACAAATGTGAAAGATTTGTTGGCACAAGGAATTTTGAAGACATTACGAGCTATGAAACCTGATGGTATTATCTATAAACTGTTGGGGAGTGCAGTTGTAGGTGGAGTTAACTCTGTCGGATCATATGATGGAAATGCTGCAAGTATGTTGACCAAGCCAGGTATTTTCAACAAGTTCTTGAATTGCTTGAACTTATTGAATGTTAGCAGTTGCTAGTTGACATGGTTGCCCAACCCACTACGGTGTAAGAAACTTCATGATGCATTTTCTCCTAAGGGGCTGGATATTCGCCAAGGTGGAGAATTGTTAGGTATGACTCATAATACCAGGATTTGGAGTCTCTTGAAATGAAGAGATATCTCTTGGAATTCAGTGAGTTGAGATCAACGAGGGCGCAACAGAAGCATGGTGGCCCAACCCACATTGGTGCAAGTGTAACTCTGTTGACCTCATTTTTAGTGAGGTCTGGTCTTCCTCTTAGGGTTTAGGATCTAGCCTTAGGGATCTCCCTNTCTCCAGTATAACTATAATTTAAAAGTGAGTATTTACTAATTTATTTAGCTCACTGTCATTTTTAAACTAACTTTACAGATTAAATTAAGTGATTTAAGAGATGAGCGAAAGAAAGAAAAAATATTTATAGAGGATGATGATATAAGTAAAGCGGAAAATTTACTTCGTTACAATAGTTTAAGAATACGAGCATTCACTGGTTTGAATAGCTCACTGTCATTTTTAAACTAACTTTTTAGGTTAAATTAAGTGATTTAAAAGATGAGCGAAAGAATGAAAAAAATTTTATAGAAGACACAGACATCCAATAACGAGTTAAATTTAAATATACAACATTAATTTGATTTGTTTAGTGGCTTTTTCATTTGTTAGTAGTTTGCAATAGTAAATGAATATAAAAAATTTAATCCCCACCATCTGTATGTCTATTTTTTCCTGGATTAATTCCATGCCTCGGACTGTTTCGTGACATTAATTATGACTATCTTACACTCTCCTCAATGTGTGAGCAACTCTTCATTTCCTTCTGCTTTGGAAACAACTGCTAAGCCCTTTATTTGGGTCCAAACAATCCATATTTTGTTTTCACCTCCTATGATTTAGTTTGTTGCAAAATATCCTCTTTGTTTTGTCTTCCTTCTACCTCAATTTGGTTGTTACTTTTATCTTTGCAAGCATCTAATAAGCTTTTCACCACCCACCTAGGAGTTTCTATAGGTATTCTTATTCTCTTCTCTATATTTGTAGGTAATTAATAACAATAGTAGTTTAAGGCTAAGCGGTGATAAGGTCAAGGTATTTCACATATTGAGTAATTCAAGGATTATTATAGTTTGGTTTGAGTGGAGAAAAACTTATTTTATCATCCAATTGATAACTTACTATAGCATTCAGTACTGTATGACCTAACCAAACATTTTTGTTCTAGAATTTCGTTGGTCGTACTATCTTCTTAACCTCAAATTAATTAAAGTTTTCATTACCCACATCAAGATAAGTAATTATTATTTATTAATGGATAAATGTATCATTAGTTGTTACGGTGTTATTTTCATTATTTATATTATGTATCTAGTTTTTTTTGTTGGTTTTTCACTTTTGTTTCACTTATATTGTTAAAACACTTTATATAAGTTTTCTTATTACTTATAATAAAATATTTATTTGCTTTATTTTAATACTGCATAGCTTCCTATAAATTAGATTAAAATTTGTAGATGTAATGTTTTCTTCTTGGGCATCATTTTTATGTATTACAAGTAGATTTTCATTATTTTAAAATCATTTTTGAATTAATAAATCTATTATTCATATTGCTTAAAAATTACCAATTGATAAATTCATAATTTCTATGCATGTGTTGTGGTATATAGGTCAGTGAAACTCTTTTGAAGGTTAGGTAGTTGAGCCAAGTGGTCCCATGGGCGATGACTCTATAGTAAATTATTATATTTTCTTGGATTGGTGTTTTTCTTCCCAATTCCATGTTGTCTAACAATATCAATTATAATTATATATGAATTGAAATGGAATTGGATAGCAAAATGACTATTGAGCATATGGTAGTGATATTTAATTGAATTGCAAATGATTACATTGAACCATATATGAAATTGATTAACAATAATTTTAAAACTCATTAAATGAGGGAGCATAATTATCTGTTTATTAGGCGTTACTTCAAAGCACATGACATATTAGATCTATTTAGTGATTTTAAACAGATTAATATAATTAATTAGTCAAACCTCTTTCATAAGATTCTAGACATCAAACCATATATGATTTGATCATTGGCTCATGCTAAACCTCTTTCAGCCATAAGTTGATGCAATATAGACTTGGTCAACCTAGACTATAAAATTAGAAATTTTGATATTAATGAATTCTTTTTTTTTTTGTATATCTAAATATTAGGTATAAATTCTAACTTAAATGGACATTTTGTATATTTTGATTAGCCAAAATGAACATATTTGAAGCTATAAGACTAAACTCATTAACAAAATGGATTAAACCTAAGGCATTATATAAAATTAGTAGGTCAACCATGTAAAACTTAATCTCAATTACCTTTCAAAATATTATTTGATTCACTTAGTGCAAGTTGATTGGGCTTATTTATAAAATATGACAATTTTAACCAAACTTCTAATTGAGTAAACATAAGTGACATAAGCTTCGTCGAACAAAAAGAATTTAAGTAATAAGTTCAATTGTCATGATTGAACATATTAGACCATAACAGCTAATTTAACGAGCTTTATCTTGATTATAATTATCATAAGTGGATGCTTGTTGATCTCGATTTGATTAATATTGATAAAATCATTTTTTAAGGTTTGGCTCAATCTTTAAGATGCTTCCTTAGGTTTTGATATTTTCATAGGTTCCTTTAAGTGTACTGTTATTGTCCTTAGCATTGAATAGCCATAAAATCTTGATTTCAAATACCCTAGACAATGGAAGTGGCCATAGGAACCCCTACCTAACCAAATTTTATAAATATCATATATGATCCCTTTGATCATAAATTAATCAAATTACTCTTTACTTGTGTTAAAAGGTTAGATGAATTAAACTTTGTTAATGTAAGTCTAAGAGGTAAACTTTAAAATTTATAATAAATAATTAAATTCAATCCTAAAAGCAAACCTTATGGTGTCCATGAAATTTATAAGATCCATAGAACACATAGACTAGATTGAGTCCGGTATGACCCAATTGGTACCTAGGAACCATAGAAATCTCATTAAGTTTATTGAAGCTCACCTATGAATCACTAGACCCAAAAAAACCTAGTTTTATAATTGGTTCAAGACATCAAAAATCTAAGCAATCTACTTGGTGAAAGCATGGTTATATGGTTTAGCCTGTGGACCAGAGGACTTAACTTTTATCTGAAACCCATCCATCAATCTTAAGTTTCTCCATCTCATCCTAAGTGAGTAGTGAATTTATTGGGTTAATCCTAGACTACCAATTTAAAGCTCAAATTTGAAATGAACAAACTACAACCTGAGCCTTATAATAGCTTTAGTCAACTTAAACCTCACATCCAAAATGCCCTTAGGATTTTTCTAACCCACCACATAGGTTAATACGACTAATGAAAGTATTTAACCCTAGGTATAAAGTAGGTTTGACCAAAAATCCCTTTCATCTTTGATTAAAACAAACTTTAAAACTAATGAACTTTGCACTGACTCTAAGAAATCATAATTTAACTTAAGATTGTTTATGGTCATGCTTGACCAAATGTCAAGCCACATGAGCCATGTGTTTGTTTAACATGGGTTGAAAGTGACCAACTTTAGATCAAATTGAATTGAATCAAACATAAGGACCCTAATGGCTTTAAATGAACAAAATATATATTATTTTCACTTTTTATCATGCTTTACCTCACAATGCCAATTCAAAAATGATTTTTGTTAAATTATTTCATGATCTATGGATGTCCGTTGATCTCATTTTTGCATGAGGTCTATCGTACCCCTTCTATGTCTAAAACTTAGAACATAACATGTGGGTTTTCTTAGTGACTTTTTCTATATGACAAGTGATGAACCAACTTCAAGCTAGAATTTTGAACCACATCTTCACTCCTTATAGTTCCAAGTACTTGACTTTAAATCCTTAACATTTTGTGGAGTTCATTGAGATTAAGTCATTAAAGCTTAAGTCGAGCTTCTATAGGCTTGGAAAAGTCCTAAGATACCACTTGGCCATAGAGATTTTGGTTTTTTGTTTGGTCTTTCTTTGAGCCATTTGTACTCTTCATTAAATTCTTTAGATGACTCTTTTTTTTTTGTTCAAAAAGAGGACATTGGGTATGATGATCATTTTGCACTAAGAGAGGTCTTATCCTTTAATAAAAGAGAGAATAAAATAAAATCACACATTAAAATCAAAGTTAAAATAAAATAAAACCAAATTCATCAGACTTTTATTAAAAATCACAAAATTAAATCAAAATCAAAATCAAATGGAAACACACTCACCAAAAATTTCATTAAAATTCAAAATTACAATATAAAAATTCAAAAAAAAAAAATGAAAATGATAATAAAAATTTTTAAAATTATCAAAATTTCAAAATTGTTCTAAAATACATAATAAAATTCAATAACAATCACAAAATAATAAAAAATTAGAAAAATAATTGAAATAAAAAATTGAAGTGAAATCACAATAAATGAGCAATTGTCGCTCTCATAAAATAAAAATCAATAACAATGATAATAATAAATGTCAAAATCAAAATCAAGTCATAAATAAAACTAAAATCACATAAAAATCCTAAAAATGAGCAATTGTCGCTCTCATGTAATGATTCCTTAAAGAAATTCAATAAATTTAATAAAACTTTTTAATAAATAAAAATAAAAATAAAGTCCCCACACACTTTCTGTTGCTTCACTATTGATCCCGAAATTTTTTATATGTAAAGATTTATGAAGTTGACACCACTACTTAAAGATTTTAATCCCTACAATGACACTAAAAACTTGATCCCAATCAAAGTAAGATTTCAATTATATTTTTAAGTAGTAGGGATTCTATGCAAGTATACGTATCTTATCAAGTAATATGGGGCTTTCTGGTTAATCACATCAGCTTTCAAGAGAAACTCTATTCTAGAATAGCACGCCCTAGCTTGGAAGGTCGATAAAGGTTTATTTTTGATTATATCCTACAATTATCACTTCAATACTACTTCTACTTCTAAACTAAAATACTTAGTGAAAATCAGAAAGTGAGGTTTAATATTATTAAACACCTTTCCTCATACAATGAAATTAATAACAAGTGTAAAAACTAAAGCAAGTAGTGAGAGAGATTGTTACAAATATGAGCAATTATATTCTTTACCCTTCCTAGAGATATTATAGTGAACATTGATTAATCTAAAGTTTAAATAGTTATGAAGATGGGCTAAGCAGGGAAGATACTAGCTCTCACTCTAGAGTTCTCTCTTATCCCTCCACCTGGAGGCTAAAATCTCGCATCAAAACCTAAAAAAATAAACCAAATTAAAAGGGTTTAGCTTGTCACTCTAAAGTCTTAATTCTACACCCATCAAAGATTATTTCCCTATTTATTTGCACTCAATCATATGGACTATATTCTCATCCATGCAATCTCATGTGATTCTACCACAGTTGATTAAGACATTACCATCACAGATCTCATATGTTCTCATAACTGATTTTAACATGCAAGCTGATCAAGTTTACATGTAAATGAAGAACAAAGTAAAATCATCATAATATATTCTCACTCTATTTAATTATATATCCTACACATGCATACTAATTCATTACAAGATGGAAGAATAACGAAAATTACTCACTACACATGGAGAAACAACAAGAACATTTCATTGAGCAAAACTTTAAAATAATGCAAACAAAGTACTAGATTCAAATCAAAATATAATGAAAATACTTATCTTTAATGGAAATCAAACTCTCCCTGTATACCAAAAGTAATCTCCTTACAATCTTCTCCAAGAGCAAAGTGAATAGAAAAGAAGAAGTCTCTCACTCTCTCACTTTCACTCTCACCTTGCCGCCCCACTTTGGGCTCACACCCAAGCCTTCTTCTTCTTCTTCAAGCCTTTTTCTCCTCTTCCAATTGATGCAAGAGTCCAAGAGTTATTTTAAAAACTTTCCCAAGCCTTAATTATAATTTCCCAATAGATGCTTAAGTGTCTCTTCAAAAATATCCAGATTCAATGAATCTTCCAAATGGTGTCTCAAGTGCCTCTTCAAAAATCCTTATAACTGCCCCAAATCCTTCTAGAAAGTCTCTTTTATCGTTTCCAATGAATTCCCCAAGAGACACACGAAGCAACGCTTCAAAAATCATCCAAATCACCCAAACTCTTCTCTGTTTGGGTGGCGCCTAAGTGCCATTTTGGGCGCTTAAGCGTCGGGAACAGGCACTTAAGTACCATGTTTCGGTCCCCATGGCTCTAATGTGCCTCGATTCGACCTGACTTGCTTCGGTTTGCTCCGTTTTGGTCCATTTTTGTTCCTTTCGCTCCAATCACTACAAATTCTTCAATTTTATGTACATAGAACCAAAAAAATAAGAAAACATACATTTAAAGTGCAATATCTTTATAAAATATAGCATAACAAATAGTTCATTTTTAGGCACATTAAAATCCCCCAAACTTAAACATTACTTGTTCTCAAGTAATACTATATTTTTAAAATAATTTATGTAGATTAGAGATGGGTCATCCTTTAGAATTGATAAAATTTTGTTCTAAAAATGTCATAGTTCAAATTAGAAGAACTTCTAGTGAATCAGACTAGCCCAGAGTCTAAAATATTTATCATCAAATTTGAGAATTTTTTTTCCTATCAAATTCAGAAATATATGCAGATTTTTCAAACTTCATATCCTATGAACTTTACTTTCTACACTTAAGAACTCTCTTAAAAATAATTTTTACTAATATAATTATAAAAAGCAAGCTTAGGATTGTTCTAAGTTCTTTACTCTAGAAAGACTTAAATGAAACTAATTTTTGATTAGGACATCTCCTCAAGCTTCTCCTCACTTTATTCTTTTTGTTTGCATTTCTTTTCTTTTTTAGGATCTTTTTGATCCATTATTTTTTTTTCTCATCTCTGTTTTTTTTATGTGTGAGGATTACTATATCTGGGGAAGTCCTTAAATAATTTTGATTCCACTATCTTTCTCTAAAGTTAAAACTTATTAATTTACTTCACTTGAAAAGATGTATCTTTTTTTAAAATACCTTCTAAAAAAGCCTTAAATGTTTGAAAATAAAAATTCTAAGAATCCTTAGTTTTTTAAAAATACAATTCTTCCAACTAAAGATAGTTATTCATTCTCCCAAGTTCTCCACTAAATATCTTAAACTCTAGGTTCACCCTTTTCACAAAAAATATCAACTAAGTTTTCCTACTCCATTTCTATACTTAAAATTTTAACATCCTTAAGATGACTCCACATAACAATAATCATTAGAAATAAAATACAAATTTATTTGTGGTACTTTTAAAAACAAGTAAGATTTAAATTTGAAACATATCTCTTTTCCCTCCAAACTTAAGCTCAAACATGTGTAACAATGAAGTACAAAAATAAGCGACAGGTGACCAAAGGAAAATAGGTTGAGATTTTCATACCTCTTATATACCGTTTTTAATGATATTGCACTTTAAAGAAAGGCATTTTTGATGTTTTGTTGCATGAATGATGAATTAGGGTCAATGGAGCAAAAAGATGCAAAAAGGAGCGAATTTGGAGCAAAAATAACCAAAATGTGGAGAATTGCACTAGGGTGCCGACGACGCCATCGAGGCCGCAGAAGACGAGCTTTTCCCGAGGCTACAGAACAAATTCTCCAGAAGGGCGCCGACGGCGCCATCGAGGTCGCCGACGGTGGGATCGATGGTTATGTGACATGTACAATGGATAAGGCTAGATTTTGGAGGGGTACGTAAGCAACTCTTGGGAAAACTCATCCACATCTTTAAAGAGAACATTTTGGCCAAAAATTGTAAGCTTGGAAGAGGAAGAAGGAGAGACTTTTGGATTCCTGGAGGTTAGAAAGGATCCATTAGTGCGTAGAAAGCTTGCTAGAGCGTATAATTGTGAGGAATTCTTTAAGAAATTGTAAGAGTGGAGGGAAAGTGAGAGATTTCTTCCTCCTTGCTACTTCGAAGAGGAATTCTGTGTGTTGTAAAGAAAGAAAGATATTCAGAGGAACTTCGAGGAGTGTTCTTGGGGAGAAATTTAAAGATAAGTTAATTACTTGTTATAGTTTGTATGACTTTGATTTTATATATGAATTCCAAGTTGTGTTGTGCTTTCCCCATGAGTNAAGTTGCAATCAAGTTTTTAACATCGTTGCTAGAATTTAAATCTTCTAGTAGCGTCATCAAATTCTTGTAATTGTTGATTTACAAAAAAGGTCGGTCAACAGGGAAAGATCACTTTTACAATTTACTACACATCCTACAAAAATATCAACAAATAACACATGGTAGAACATAGCAGAAGAAAGTAAATCTAGCCTAAACATGCTTGACATAACACTATAAAGGAATTTAAATAGTAGAACATGTACAAACTGAAGATTAAATAGAACACATTTTAAACTATATAAATGAATTGTTGGATGCTAACAAGTTTAAAATATTGAGATACGTTTTGTCATCTCCAATGACTCATTCAACTTGACTCACAAACATAGACACACAAACTCCAATACATAGACATCATAAATTCATGAACAAACGACATTGAGGTTAATTTGATCTCCTTTCTACTCACATTTCTCCTCATTACTTTTAATTTCTAACCAAAGAAACTACACTAATAACGTGGGTGTATTATAAAACTTTATATGGTTATCATCCATGGACTAGAACTCCCTCATGTGTTTCCAATTTCAGGGTTACTCTAAGTCTAAGGTATAAACAATCTGGTAAATAAAAATAGTGCAGTTCATTCAGATGTTGTTTAGTAAGTAAGTTCATGACCTTACTCAGTAAAGACAAAGTTAGATAAAGGAATTAATAAAGTTGACATGGAGTGGTCCAAGTCCAAACTCTACATGCTTCAAGGTAATGCTCAGCTCTGGTTGAGAGTTAAATCGTAACAGACTCGTCAACCTGATACTACCAAAAATCATATACAAATCTAGTCATGATGAAGGAATTACCTCACAAGATTAATCCAATCCACTTTTACACATCAAACACGGATCAAAGTTCAACATCTTACTATTATCCAATCCAACATAACAATAATCACACTAAATAGATAATAAAGATAACCATGGGTTGCCTCCCATGAAGCTCTTGGTCTAACATCGACGACCCGATGTATCCAATGTTTACTCTGGTTTCCCCAGCATCAGAATCTCATTCATTTTGTTTGTATACCATGGAATATTCCATTCAACAATTTTGAATAACTCTTTCTTAGGAAATCTTTTACTGATTTTATCATTCAATTCAGGTTCTTCTTGTGATTGAGTCGAATCTGAAGATATTAAGATTGGTGGTGTAGATGAATTCCATAAATAGACAGGCTTTAAAATTGTATGGGGTACATTCATCTTAAGTTCATGAGATTTTTCAACATACAGAATTAAAATTTTACCATATTTGGTAACGCCCATCATTTCGCACCTCTCCTGAACATACATACAGTCTTCTTTAAACAACATTTTCAACTCATCATGAAAGTCCATTTCAATCTCATCTGTTAACTTACTCTCAAGACTTTCTTGGAAATGGTCTTTACTTAGAGAATCAATTTCATCCATCCAAAAAACAATCATCTTTTTTTCTCTCAGCTGGATATTTCATAGTCTTTAACACACCAAAAGTGACTTCATCGTCATTAAGATTCATCGTCAACTCTCCTTTTTCACATCTATCACAGCTTGTCCAGTAATAAGAAAAGGTCTCCCAAAAATAATTAGATTTTCTTTATCTTCCTCCATATCTAATATAATAAAGTCCATAGGAAAGATGAATTTATCCACTTTAACAAGCACGTCTTCTATAAACCCTTTTGGATAAATGATAGATCGATCAACAAACTAGAGGTTTACAACAGTGAGATAAATATTGACTAAACCTAACCTTTTCAATATAGATAGAGGCATCACATTAATGTTCAATCCAAGATCGCATAAAACTTTTCCACATAATCTTTCTCCAATTGCACAAGGAAATGTTAAGCTAGAAGGATCTTTAAGTTTCTGAGGAAGTTTTTTCTGGAGTATAGCGTTGCACTCCTCACTTAGTGCAACTGTCTTGTAATCCCCAAATTTTGTTTTCTTGTTTAATATCTCCTTCATAAACTTTGCATAACTTGACATCTGTTCCAAAGCTTCAGCGAAAGGAATATTTATCGTTAACTTCTGAAGTACTTCCATGAATTTTGAAAATTATTTATCCAACTCATGTTGTCTAAGTCTTTGAGGAAATGGAGGTGGTGGTCTTTCTAAATTGATTTTAGTTGGAGATATTAATTTTTCCAGATCCTTAGAAACATGTTCTTCAGGTCTTCTATTTTCTTTTGTTTCTCTCATAACTTCTTTCTTTTTTCTAACAACATCCTCTATCTCTCTTCCACTTCTTAATTTGACAACTTCTACTTGTTCATTATTGTTCTTTTTAGGGTTGATCACATTATTGCTAGGAAGTGTTCCTTGGGGTTTATTGCTAAGTGAATTAGCCCTGATTTTTCCAAAGTCAGGGGACATCTCTAACTAGAGATATCAAATTTTCAAGTTAATAGCCCTTATTTTGGTATAAAAATCATAATAATTAAAATATTCATTAAAAAAATACAAACTTTATTTTGGTGGGTTCACTGTGGTCAGAGAATCCTAGAAAAAATATAAACTTGATTTAACACATTTAAAATAACTCTAATTGTCACCAACCCTAAAAAATGAAGTAAAATTAATTTGGAATAATTATAAATATAAAGGACATAAAAATTAATCCACACTGTAATTTAATGTTAGAGGAGCTCCCCATGAAAATTTCAAGTCAATTGGAGTTAATTTGACCACTCAAATGGACTAATTAATTGAAATCACATTTTTTGCATTAAATAATTCTAATAATTAAAATACAACTAAAAAAATTACCAAATTGGTTTTGGGAGCTCCTTATGACCATAGGAACCTCAAAAAATAAAATTGGAATTAAAATAAATATTTTATTTTTGAGCTATTTTTGGGCATTTAAATAATTTAAAATGAATAAAAAATCATAAAAATTGCGAAATTGTAAAACATACTAAAATGCCACATTTGACTTGCTGATCATCTAGGACCAATTAGAATAATTTTCCTAATTTTCTAAGTCAAGATATTAATTTTTAAAGGCTTAAAAAAGAATTTTTCTAATTTCTCACTAAAATAATTCTAATAATTAAAATATAAGCCAAAAAAATATGAAATTTGTTTCTTTGGGTTCTTTGAACTTAGAGAAATTTAATAAAAATATAAAATTTAATTTTCCACTTAAATATTATTTTATATTTAATTAATGCTTAAAACAAACAAATAATTCTAATAATTAAATTAATTTTCTAAAAATCATAAAAAATGGTCCAAGTGGTCCCCTGACCTAGGTGAACCCCCAATAATTTTCTTAAAGATAGAGGTTTTATTTTGATTGAGTATTAAATTTTCATTGAAAATTCCTATTTTTGCATTAAAAAAATTATAAAATTAAATAAATTTAGAAAAATAACATTTTCTCCTCTGATATTTTAATTAACCTTTGAGTGAGGTAATATAAAATTTTTAAGTCATTTGAGTCTAATTTAATGAATTATAGGGCGTTAAGACCTTAAGGGGCAAAAGGGTAATTTTGGAATTTAAGGTTTAATTAATATTTAGGCTTAATAAAAGGCCTAAATGGAGAAAAAATAATCTTAATTGATATATTTTGATAACTAAAAAATGGAAAGGATAAAGAGTAGTAACCAATCTCACGTTGGTCTTATGAAGGATAAATTTGTAATTTTTAAAAATTAATGATTTTTAGAAGAACATTTAAATAAGGGGATATTAAGGTAGGGGTTTGATTTTGGAAGATCATAACTCACTGAATTTAAACACCAATTAATTGTTTTGGGATAATTTATAATTTATGATAAAGATTAAGAATATAAATATTGAAAAAAAACCCTTTTTTTCTTTAAAATTGTAAATCTACCCATTAAATCTTAAGGACTTAGTAGTGAACTAGGCTTAATCAAAAATTTATCTGATGAGGTTTAGAAAATAACTTATAATTAATCTAAAACCCTTTCAAAACACTAGAAGCCCATATCTAAAATCAAATTAATTAAATTTCTTAATTAAGTCAAGTTGCTCTAAGGGTCTTTACCCATATAATTCATAAGTGAGATACCAAGTGATAATTACCCCACATAAAAGATAATCCAAACATCATAATTCACTAAGCATGAGGGTATTAACTGAGTGAACTATATAGCAAACATAATAAGACCAAAACGAACTCAAGATAGTTCCAAGGACTATGAAATGTCTAGGGTATTACTCAAGACTTCTTCATGATCCTTTGGAAACCTTGAAGGACACCTGAACTTATTATAATTTGCTTAAGGGAATCATCCTCAAAATTTGGACCCACTAAGATATGACATAGGATCTGGTAGGCACACCTCAAACTTGTATTTTCTACCTTCCTTATAAGCATGCTTTAATTCTTGTAAAAACTATATATATATATGCCTTGCAACTAAACTTTCAAGTGGAGAAACGAGAAAACTCGCCAGGTACGCTTTTATAGTTTACAGTACCTTCTTTTCTTGTACCTTCTACACAGTACTTTTTTACTTATAAACTTGTATGTTAACAACGATGTCACCCTGCATGTCAAACTAAAACCTTTAGGATGACCACAAAACTGGAACCAAAACCAAAACTAAAATCAATAAAGATAAAATTCACTCCCACAATATTCAAAATATAAGACAACTAAAAATTTAATCACAAACATCACAAAATAAAAATTGTAACTAAATTAAGACATCTCTATCGAATGATCGGGAATCCCTCGGAGGAGGTAACCTACGGTTGCTAACGAGATTTCCCACTGTTTAAATGAAAGTATGGAACTCATTAAGTTGAGTTTAGTAGATTCATTTTGGACTAAGTTAATCTGAATGAAAATAGTGGTACCGGAACGAGGGAACCGTAGGATCAGAACCGGTGTCTCTCTTATCAACTTTAATATCTCCCATAATATTTAAATAATCATAACCATAGAAAATATTTGATTTTACATCATTACTTGACACATTAGAAAACTTAAACTTGCTACGCGAGGAGCTTGGAGCTAGCATCATGGGCAGCATGACCATCTTCAACAACAAAATATGTCTGCAACAACATATCTTTCCTTAGAATTAAACAACAAGCCATAGGATTTTGAAGTTGTTTGCCTAGTGCAACATAAGTCTTCACCTTATCTTTAGACATTTGTATAGCCCTGCTCTACAATATAAGTCCTAACTAGCCTTAGGATTCTGAGGTTGTTTTCTATCATGACCTCAATCCTCACATCTTCCAGGCTATTTGTGTGATCGTTTAACCTGGATATAAGCCCTAATTAATAAAATTGGTAGGATGAAACATTTAAATATTTCTTCTCTAAACTGAAGTCAAACTATATGTAGCTTGGGAAGTCATCGAGGTTCTTCTCCGTATCTATCACATCCCCAAGTTCTTCTTCCTTTGGATTCTAAAGGATAAAATGTTCTAAATTTGAGCCATTTCCTCTTTCACACCATCTCGTCCGATCTCGTTGAAAAATCCTACTCCTTTGATCTCCTTGAAGATAATATCCCCTGATTTTTATCGATAATTTTTTTATGTAATTTCAGTATCTAGAATGTAATTAACCATAGGCCCTTATGGGAAGCATTTCCAACCAAACTTAAAATAAACCCTATTTAATTCTTCGTCTTCATATTAAATAGGGGAACTTGTCGATAAATAAAATGACTTTCGTAAACCAAACATATATCATATATTTCTTAGTTTATGTGATCGAGTCTCATCCTCAAGTCTTGTGTTTATCTTTTGAGATAGATACAGGGTTTGAGGTGTAATATTTTTTTATTCGAACTATGAAAGATATGAGGTCAGTTTGATTTTATATTTTTCTAAATTTATAAATATATATATATATATAAATTAAATGTCCCTCTGAAGCAGGCGACGAGATTTTTATTTCTGCGACCGATAACTTCCTTAGGACGACCCCCCTAAAATTGCGCCGATAATATATATATATATATATATNTGTGTATAAACACACACACTTTAGAACTTAGAAAAAGTAATACTTTCAATTTTGAAAATATGAGCCAAACTGATCTCATATAAATAATAATTTAAATAAATGAGCATAATACCACAAGTAATTTACCCATTCCAAGGAATGGGCACATCACTTGATAGTAAGTCTCGATTAAATAAATTATAGAATTTATGACATATGTGTGGTTTGCAAACCATTTATATAAGCTGACAAGTTTTTCCTACCTAATATAGAAGATTAGATAGAGTTTATATTATCTGGGTTCTTAAAGCTTCTTATAGAGACAAGTCCTTATAGTTAATTACATCTTAAAAGACCAAAGTCACTTAAGAAAACTCTCAAATTAGATAAAAAAATAGTCTTGAAGGATTTCAACAGATGCGACTTTTCAAATATCAAACTAAGGAGTGTTAAATGGGAGATGCTCATATTTAAAACATTTATTATGAAATCCAAAGGAAGAAAAACTAGAAGGTCGCTATAAATCCTTAGGAGAACCTAAGTGACTTTCCAAGCTATCATATAATTTTCCTTCGATTTCGAGAAAGAAATTATCAATTGTTTCATCCTGCCAATTTTATTAGTTGGACTTAAATTTGTGTGAGACGATTTCACATATAGACTAGAAGACATGAGAATTTAGGTCGTGATGAATGACAACCTCAGAATCCTAAAACGAATTAGGGCTTATATTGCACAACATGATTGTGCAAAGGCCTAAAGATGGGGTGAGGATTTATGTCGCACTAGGCGGACAACCTCGAAGTCATATGTTTTATGTTGTTTAATTCTAAGGAAATATGTGTTGTTGTAGAATATTGCCCTTAGTGCTAGCTCCAAGCTTCCCGATGAAGTATCAGTACTAAAATCTAAAGTTTTAAGGGTTTAAATGACAAGTTTAAGTTCAATCAATAGAGGGTTAAAGTTGTTTAGAGCAATACCAGTTAGGATCCATGGTTCCCTCTTTCTAGTACCACTATTTTCTTTTGAATTTACTTAGCTTAAATGAGTTGTTAAGCTAATTTAAACCAGGGAGACCTCGTTAGCTACCGTGGGCGACCTCATCCGAGGGACTCCTGTAAATTCAAAAGGACGTATTATGAAGTTGTTGTTTTTTTTGTTTTGGTTTTGAAAATCATGTTTAATTTTGAAAAACTTGATTGATTTTAGAAAATTTGTTTTTTTTATAGGTGAAGTGACATCCACAACCAAAAATGTATAATGTTTTAAAGTGAAAGTAAATTGCAGTAAATAACAAAAAAATAAATAAAACTGTAAAAGTGTGTCTGTCATTTTCTCGTTGCTTCCGCTGAAATATTAGAGCTTACAACATATATATATAATTTTTAAGGAAATTTAAATAAATTACAAGGGTGGATGAAGGTGTAGCTACCAAACTCTAAGTCATAACTTGGTAAGTCCCTAAAGATTTTAATGGATGATTTTCTGAAAAAAAGTATAATAAGTCCAATTTTCCTCTAAAATATTCAAAAGGTTATAAAAGTATTTGGGGATCAATCCCTAACAACCCAAATTTGGACATATTATATTGTTTAATTGATTTTTTGAAATGTTTCGAGTTCATTTGAACTTATTATATTGTTCAATTGATCATCCCAAATTTCAAATTTAGTTTAAATGAATTAAAAAACCTTATGCTCAGTGAACCTGATATTTTGATTATCCCAAGAATAAGGTACTCAATTAATTAGTTGATATTTTACTTAAGAGTTATGTAAGTAGATGCCCTTAAGGCAAGTTTAAGTGATAAAAGGCCTTGTAACTGTCGTTAAAGTTGAGCTTGTAGTGCTTAAAGGTGTTAATTATCAGTCATGTTATCTTTTCTAAACCTCATTACATAAGTTCAAATATAAAGCCTAACTCACTACTAAGCCTTTAACAAATTTTGTGGGTTAATTTGCAATTATCAAATTATTAATTTAAGTGGAATATATTCTTATCAAAAGATTATGTTCTCATTTAATAAAAAACAATGGGCTTAAAATAAGTGAATTATTATTTTCCTAACATAAGCTCACCACTTTATTGTCATCTAATTTTTAATTGACTTCCAAGTCATAATAATTTATAAACTTACACTTTTACCCTTAAAGTGGTAAGTTGGTTTCTACCTCTTAACCCATTATGTTGCAAACATCAAAAAGAGTTCATTATGAACAAAATTACCTATTTACCCCTTTAGTTAATCCTAAATTTTAATTAAGGCACCAAAATCTAAAATTACAATTTTACCCTTAGGGCTCTCCACGTTATAACTCATCAGATACAACTCAAATAACTTTGAAATTTTTATGGTAACCCACTAATGGGTTAATTAAAATATCAGATGAGAAAATGTGATTTTTCAAAATTGTATTTAATTTAAATAATTATTTTAACTTTGAAAATAGGATTTTCAATTTTAATTTATTTAACTAATCAATGTAAAATTTTTGTTCATGTGAAAATTATTGGAGGTTCAACAAGGTCAGAGGACCACTTGGACAAATTTTTTTTATTTTGCAAATTTATATTTGAATTATTATAATTATTTATTGATTTTAGTTATTTAATTAAATATAAAAAATGTTTTAATTACAAAAATTACTTTTTTGTTTTTTTATTAAATCTCCCTAAGTTTAGAGAACACAGAGGAGAATACTTTTCATTTTTGTGATTTTTAATTTATTTATTATCATTATTTTAATGAAAAATTAGAGAAAATACATTTTTAGTCTTTAAAATATTATATTTAATTTAAAAAATTAGGAAAAATATTCAGATGAGTCCCAAATGATTAGAAAACAATTAGAAACAACTTGGTAAATTTTCATATTTTTGAAAATTTTTATTTATTTTTAATTATTTTAAATTCAAAATATAGCTAAAAAATAAAATATTTATTTAAAAATAATTTTTTATTTTTCATAAGTGCCCCTGATCAAAAGTAACTTAGAAAACCACTTTTCATAATTTTCCTAATTATATTCAATTTATTAGAGTTATTTTAAAGCCAAAAATGCCATTTTACTTGAAAAATCCATTTTAGTGATCAGACTTAATCAAGTAAATTTCAAATTTTTATAGCGAGTTAGAATAATCTCTACTATGTGGGATTGATTTCGCTAATTTTTTGAAATATATTAAATTTTTTTTAATTTTTATGATTTTTTAGGGTTTAATTAACTATAATAATTTATATAAATATTAAAACTTAATTAACATTTTTCCAAATGTCCCCTAACCATAAGGAACCTACCAAAATAAGTCCCATAATTTTCCAATTTATATTTTAATTTATATAATTATTTTATGCTAAATAACCATCCAAACTTAGATATTAGGGTTACGTGTGTATAGATGTCTTCTGACTTTGGAAAAATCACAGAACAACTCCACTATCATGAGGAACAAACCCCTAAAATATCAAGTAATGATGATTATTATATGCTTAATTAAAATTAAAACATTACAGAGAGTATTTAATTAATTAAAAATTAAAGACTCATCAAATAATTTTTATTTTTATTTCACATTATTCTCCTGTGTTCATTGAGTAACAAAGTATTTTTCTTTTATTTTTATGATTTTTCTAGACTAGGATATAGATTTTCTAAGATCTAGAATTAAAATAAATAAAAAATCCCTAATTTCCTACTTAACCCAACCAACTGCCACGTCAACCTACAGTGCTCTAAAATTTCCATGCGTCACTCTCGGTTTCGGTGCCGCCATCTGCATCAGCGCTGACTCAGCCCGCGGTTTGCGTTCTATCTTCTTGCACAGTGTGATCTCAACCATCCAACCAATACACATGAAAATGGACGACATCTGTTCATCGTCCCCGATAACCAAAACCCGTGAACTGCTCGACTTCAAACCTTAAGATCTCGGTCTAGATTCAACCAAATCACTTTGGGTTTGTTCCTACACCTTCATCTACTCAAGATTAACACATCTATATGGCCACATAATTATGAAATCAAACGTTTCTTCACAAAGGCCCAAACCGAGCCAAAAATTAGGGTTTAAGCTTTATACCTGAGTCTGAAAGGGGAGGCCTCAATCAGATGTTTATGGAAGCTTTAATGGAGTCCAACAAACCTCCTCAAAGTGTCACTTTGCTCTGGTTTAAGCTCTAAGTATGATCTCGACCAATAGGTGGTGCAGCCTTAGTCAAACAGTGGGTTGGAGGGCTCAAATGTTGGGATTTGAGTGGGAAACTTCTCCTTAAGCCCTGATGAAACTTAAGGGCACTTCAATTTGGGATTTGGTGGAGTTTTGGGAAATGGTCAGAATCAGCTCTGGATTTCTAGTGAGAAATCGGGTTTTGACAGTGGAAAGGAGGGCTAATGACAGTAGGATTGAACTTAGGAAAGCTTGAAGAGGATCTGGAAGGATTTTGGCAGAGTCTCCTCAAGGATTTGGATGGTCTCTTCTCTTGGTAGTGAAGGGGTGGTGTTTAAATAGAGAAGCCTGGGGTGGCTGGTTGAGCCTCAATTCAAGTGCAATCAATTACTTATGTGGAGGTCTGAGCAATGCCAAAGACCAATTGGAGCTTGACACATTGGATGGGTGAATTGGTTTGATTTAAGGTGGGTTAGCTCTTGGTTTTGCGGTTCTCCGGTGACTAGGCCGGCCCGCCAGGCCAGGGGAGGTGCTTAGTTGGCTCAGGGGATCCAAGGAAGGTTTAATGGTGATTAGCTTTGAGGATTGATGACTGATGGCATATCTCCCTTGGTTTAGCCAATTTTGGAAGGAGATCCACTAATTTAGGGGACCCTTGGTACATGGTTCAACAAGGTTAGGCAAGGTGGATCTAGGATGGTTTTTAGGTTCTAAAAGTTGACTGTGGTGGGCTTGAGTTGATCAATTTGGCTAGGTTTGGCGACATGAATGGCTTGGGTTCAAAATCATGTCATGAGCTTGGATTTCAGTTTTGGTTTGGCTAGACTTTGAATTTGGCTCAATTGGTTGATCAGATTGACTTGAATAATTGTCATGAGGAGTTTGGGGTATGAAGGGTATTTTGGTAATTTGGTGAAGTTTGGGGTCAACAAGGGTCAAAACTAGAGTTTAACAAAATTGAGATTGATTGAGGATGTTAATCATGAGGTCACCCAATTTGAGCCATGAGACCAAGGGAACTCTCATTATGGATCCTCAATGTGTTGGTCTTAGTCAAACCCTAGCCCTGAGCTAATGGTTCAGCGAACCATCCATATGAGTTTTTAATAGAGTAAGGGATCAGACTAGGGTTTAGGTTGCGAGTGTAGGTGCAAGTGTATGTGTGCAAGACTGATCAAGACCACACCACCCATGGCTAACCCTAAGGCCAAACAGTCCTATAGGGACTCCTCTTCCCCTTATTGGTCCCACCTGCTAAGCGCTAGAGGTTAAAACCAACATGTGGAACTTCAAGATGAGCAAAGAAGAGTTCAAAATTTATATAGGTGAGGGTTCCATCACTAGTCCTCTAGGAATAGTCAATAGGAAAGTCCTATGGCTAGACCCTAGGCTTCTAAGGAAGAAATTAGACCTCCACCAAAAGTGAGATCAACAAGATGATATATCCATAAAAGAGAAGCTAGTGTGTGACAAAGTAATGTCTCTAAAGTTAATGTAGAATCGGATTTGATCATTCTTCTTTCTAATTGGCACTACATTGGCCAACCATGTGGGATGTTGCTCTGCTTATATGAAGTTAACATCTATTAGTTTATTGATCTCAGACATAACTTGTTTCTCAATTTTGAGACACATTCTTCTTGGAGTTTTTTTTACTGGATTCATAGTCTGGTCTATCCCAAGTTTATGAAATGCAACATTTGGTGATAAACCAGGCATCTCATCATAACTCCAAGCAAAGCAATATTTGTATTCCAATAACTTTATTATGTTTGAGGTTTCCTTTCATTCATCAAAGAGCTGATGAAAATATGCATAGGTTCTTCTTCTGTTCCCAAGTTGACCTCTTTCAGTTTATCAATTATTGATTTAATTTCTTCTTCAAATTTTAGTGGAGCATCTTCTACAAGCGGCTCTTCATAGTTGTATGTAACTTCAAGAACTCTTCATTCAATTCATTAGTGACAACTAGGAAAAATTCCATATCATGGACAGACCTTGCTATGTCAAATCCAACACCTTCTTTAGAGTTAAAAGTTCATTTTTTATTTTTCCATAGATCTTTAAAAAGGTGTAACTTAACATTTGAAAATTGCATAGGCACAAAGCCATGTTGATCAAGTTTCTAGACACATGGGGAGTACCACTCAATTGATAATTCTATTAATTTAGTAAAATTTTACTCTTCTAGTTTTACATCAACTTCAAAACTAGAAGAAGAAGAACCAAAATGGAATCTTATCGGCCTTACTCCCACACTTTCCACTTCCTTGACCACTAAACCCTTGACCTTGTGAGGACGGATTGGGGTTAGGGTCATGGCTTGTACATAGTGGTTAATTTTGTCTTACATTGACTCACATTCTTATTTTTTCTTCTCATTCTCTAAGGATATCTCAAATTGAGGCTTCTTTCGGCTTACCACCATTGCATTTTTCTCATTTTGTTCTTCATTAGAGCTATCTTCCAAGTCTATGCTAATGATCGGATTATTCTCTTCAATGATCTTATTATTTCTCCCTCACCTCATCCCCAGCCCCAACCTCTTATGCGAGCGTTAGAAGAGTTTCTACCATCTCATTGTGCAAGAGTGATGGAAAATTGTTGTGCTGAAATCGACAGGTCTTGTCCTTGTTATCTTTTTGGGTCTTTGACTTTATTTTGAATGGTGTCCCTAGAGAGGATCATCTTCTTTAGGGGAGCATAATAGGTGACATCTTCGTGAATGCACACTTCATGTATTTAAAATGGTTGGAAATATCTTTTCATGTAGCATTCTTGACCTTCTCCATAGTACTTTATACATTGGTGTAGGGACGAAGGAAGCATCTTGTACTCATGAATCCATGGTCAACCAAGTAGGGCATTGAATGAAGTTACAAATTAAATGATATGGAAATTTATTATTGTTAATAAATCACTGATTCTCATTGTTAGCGTGATTGATCCAAGAGTTTTCTCTCTCTGCTGGTTGAAACTTCTTAGCACCATCTTATCAGTTGTAAGTTTGTGAGTGTTAATGTCCAAGTAGTCCAATGTTCGTGAATTCATCAAGTTGATGGATGCTTCTGGATCTACTAACAAATTGGAGAGCATAACTCTATCTATACTGACTGAGATGTACAAAGGATGGTTGTGGTCAGTAGTACCGAGCAACAAGCCTTCATCTATAAATGCCACCCCAGACTGTTCATTTAACAAACAAACCTCATCTAAGGAGGTGCTACCCAATTGTGCTAAGCAAATGTCCATATCAAGAAAGGCCTTAATCAATGTTTCTCTAATCTTCTTCGACATAATAATAATATTGTAGATGCTTAGTTTGATAAGAAACATCCAAAGATAGGCTAGTACCTTGTAGTCTACTTTATTATTCAGTTGCTAGCTTATTCCCAAGTGAGTTTTTTTTCTACTGGCGAGACTGGCTCTTCTTATATGACTATTTGTTTTGTTTTATCTTTTAGAGCCACTCTTGGAGGCAATACATTTCCATTCCTCAAGTTTACTTCTGTTATTTCTTCAAATCTCTGAGTTGTATCTAGAGGTAACCCTTCCAAATCTATATTTGGCTCTTCTGGAGGCATCTCTGAATCTAAGAATTTCAAGTCAATTACAACCAAAACTCCTTGAATTTTAAGGATAGGTCGCTCACTTTCAGAGCTATCGTATCCCATATTGTTGATGGCTTTTTCTTTTCATTAACAAATTCATCAAAATTTTGTATTATTTGAGAATTATCGTTAGGATTGAAAATTGAAATAAATTGGTTGTTATCAGTTACGTCTTCACTAAAGACTGTCAAAACATAGCCAAAATCAAAACTCTTAGTATTATATGACCTCAAGGGACAAGGAAATAATCATACAGAGTTAACGGCTTTAGAGATTGCTCCCCCAAATCCAAAATTACTAATCTATAAGGATCAGCCCCTACTCTACTCTTTGCTTCGTCAGTCTTCACCTTTTCAGTTGTTTTCTCTGCTTGCTTCTGAGATAGCTCTTCCATTGTATTTGATAGTAATTATTTCAAAAGCTTCAGACTCTAGATGGAAGATTGTACAGAAACACTCTGAATTTGGTTCAATATCGTCTTCGAAGACTTTGTCCAAACTGTATTCCTTCCATCATCAGTTACATAGGGATCAATTGGATCAACCTAGATTGTATTGATAGAACATTTTTTAGGTTTTCTCAAATACTCTTTCAATATCTTTATGCTCCCATTCTTGAAGTTCCGCTCAAGCCAGTCTTGGTAAACAAAACAATCTTCTATGGTGTAGCCAACCAGTCTATGATGAAGGCAATATTGGGTATGATCTTTCTTGTCGACCTCTTCTAGCTTTATCAACTTTGACTAATTCTGGCTTCTTTAGCAAGACGTGAGATATCTTTTCCATTGAATCATTTATGAATGGATATACCTTGTTTAACTTTTGTTCCATTGTCAAAGATGACATCTTTAATGTATGATAGGGTATTTGTTGGGATGATTGCTGACGTTAAGGACACTAAGACCCTGCTAAGGTTGTTTGGCTTGTATATGCATTGGTTATTTGTCTTTCTATACTGTCATTACTGTCCGAGACCTCTTCTCTAATGTTTTCTCTGATTTTGTTTTCTCAACCTTTTCCAGAAACCCGAGTTGTTTTGCTTCTTCTTAAAAACTCCTGATTTTTTTTCTTAAAATAATTATAGAAATTATAATATAATTCAAAAAATTATAAAATTATTTTGGGGAGTTCCTTAAGACCAGAGCTATCTAAGAAAAATAAAATTGAATTCAAAATAAAATCTTTATTTTTAGCCTTATTTCTTTATTATTTATTCATTAAAAATACCAAAAATCATAAAAATGCCCAAAATATGTCAAAATCTCATAAATCACTTCCTAATTGAAGAAAACAACTTTAAAACTATTTCGTAAATTTTGGGATTGTAAAAATGTATTTTAAATAATTAAATGTATTTTCTTATTTTTTTACTTAAAAATTATTAAAAATAGAATAAAAATCAGAAAATTATGAGACTAATTTCTTTAGGTTCTCTAAAGGTATAAAGATTAAAGAAAAATATAAAAAGAAATTTTCAAATTTAAATTAAATTTTTATTTATTTATTCATCAAAACCAACAAAATAATACAATAATTAAAATATAATTCAAAAAATCATGTAAATTAGTGGTCCTCTGACCCATTTGAACTTTCAATAATTTTTTTAAGGACATATGATATGTTTTAATTATGTAAATGAATTAACTTTGAAAATCCATTTTTTGAGCTAAAATAATTCCAAAAAATAAAATAAAAATCAGAAAAATACAAAGTCTTCTTTGGCGTTTGACTAAGCCATGAGTAGTAATCCAACAAAGTTTTGAAGTTATTTGAGTAAAATTGAAAGAGTTATGAGGTAAGGAGCCCTAGGAGTAAAATAGTAACTATGGAGTTTTGAGCCTTAATTAAAATTTTAGGTCAAATCGAGGGTGAAAGGGTAATATTGATCATAATTTATTCCTTATGATGATTGAAACATAAAGAGATATGGGATAGAAACCAATTCACACTAGTCTCTACTAAAGGGTAAAATTGTAATTAATCAAATTATTATAATTTTGAAGACAAGTGCATTGGATGATTCTAATGTGATGGGGCATGGGATAGAAAGACAATAATTACTTAATTTGAAGCCCCAGATCAATTCTTAGACCTAATTTGATTGTTAAATAAGAATCAAATCCATTTCACTTAACTTTTTAAAATTACCAATATACCCATAAGAGATCTAAGAGCTCGGTAGTGAGCTAGGATTGATCTAAAGCTATAAAAAGAGATTAGAAAAGAAAGAACATAACTCAACTACCAGCTCATTCAAATGATTGGGCTCACCCATGTGGCAACCATCCATCTAAACCTAAAACATAACAAGAAAGGTAACCCTAGCCTACTCATGGGTAAATTAAGATATATTCTGAGCACAACTTAAAGACATTAATTTAATTTGGATGATTCAATTAACAGTCCAGCAAGTCCAAGATGAACTTAAAGTAATCTAGGAGACCCTAAGCTTGTTGAGAGTTATCCTTTGGACATTCTTGGAAGATTCTGAATACTTTAAAGAACCTCCAAGTCTGCCATGATTTGTTGAGGAAAATTATCTTCAAATTGTAACAACAACTAAATTAACATGAAATTTATAAGGACCCACCAAGTTATGGTTCGGGACCCGATAAATCACAAATTAATAGAAAATACCCTGACACTATTTATCCTACATTAATAACTCAATGCTCAAGGGCTTAAATCTTGGATAATGTACTTAAATCCTTGTGAACAACTAGAGATATTTTTGCCACATATGGATCATCCGACTAGTTTAAGACAGAGGTCTTAGTGGCGAGAGCGATGACAACATTGCTTATTTGTGTTAAATGAGGGATACAAAGTGAGATTTCAGAATAATATCTCTTACCCCAAGGATCCTTCAAGAAAGAGGATAAGACCAACAATGTTGTTCACCAACACCTGGTAAGAATTTGCCCCTTACACTCTTAAGTTGTAGACATTTTCTGTCCGATCAGGATGATTAACTCGTGGACAATCTATATTTTCCAGATATGTTTAAAATATGTTTCTTTCCCAAAATATCACCCCTCTTCACTGCTAAACAAAGTATTATATGCATTAAAAAGTAAGAGTTTTAGACACAAAATTATGAAAGTCCACCGGTTAATTACCTTGGTTAGGCTAAAGCATGCTCTCCTGAGATTGTTTGGCCGGTATATTCAGTCCAAGGTTGGAAGCACACAACCTAGCTCTGCTCTGAGCCCCCACCTTTACCAAGGTCTTACATTTAGGCTGATCTTTCATATGTGGCTATGCATTTTATTTTTCTTGCTCATATTTTCCTACGATTGGTTTTCTATATATTGGGTTTTTTTGTGCTTTTCTCGCCTTCTTTTTCTCGCAATTTACTTAAAATTAATGCAACTATACAATATTTTATGATACTAACCATGCAGCGGTACTAGATGCCCAAGTACACTTGTTTATAAATTTACAACAATTTTTACTACAATATTTTCCTTTACTGCCCTTTTACTTTTGCATTTATTTATAAAACTACAAGACCTTTAGGTTAGAAAACTGTAGCCAGTTTTCCTAGGGTGGATCACTATAAAACCAAACCACATACCTTTTAATTAACTGGATTAACAATAATTGAAAGAAAAACATACGCCATAAAATATTAAACCTAGAGCAGCTATCAACAAAGAGATCGAAGCAAGCTGAAGCAAATGAAGGATGACAATCTATAACAACAAAACTGGTCTACATTAACTAAACTTTCTCTAGAATTAAACAACAAGCCATAGGATTTTGAGGTAGCTCATATATACAACGTAAATCCTTAATTTATCTTTAGGCCTTTGCAAAACCATGTTGTGCAATCTAAGCTCTAACTCGCTTTAAGCTCCAAGATTGTCGTTCGTTATAACATAAACTCTCCTATCTTCTAGACTATTTGCATGATTGTGTCATGCAGATGTAAGCCTTAAATAATAAAATTGACAGGATGAAACATCAAAATAAATATATTTTCCAAAATATAACGCCACACAATTGGATAGTTTTTGGAAATCACTGAGGTTCTCCTCTAGATCCGTGACATCCCCTACTTTTCTTCCCTTTAGATTCCTAAAATAAATTGTTCCTATTTGGTCCATTCCCATTTGATTTCCTATGTCCGACCTTAAAACCCTAAGCTTTAAGAACAGAGGGGCTCTGATCTAAAGCTCCCTCTAGGGGCTTGCCTCTATAGGGAGCTTTAGAACCTGAGTAATATAAGCCCTATCTAATCTTTTATATTAGGTCAGGGAACTTTTCATCAACATAAAAAATTTTTGCAGACCAAACAAATGTCATGAATTCAGTAGTTTATTTAATTGAGTCCCACTATCTAATAATGCATCTATTCTTCAGGATGGGTGCATTGCTAGTGGTGTTGTGCTCGTTTTTTTAAACTATTAAATGAATGAAATTGTTGACTTTATTTTTGGTTGAGGTTTAGTTCTTCCTCATTAGTTGCCTAAGGTCTAGCCATAGGACTTTCTTGTTGACTATTTTTAGAAAACTAAGAAAGGAACCCTCTCCATTAGAAATTCTAAACTCCTCTTTGCTCAACTTGAAGTTTCATATATTGGTTATAACCTCTAGCACTTAGTAGGTGGGATCAGTATGAGGGAGCTCAAGATGAGTTCCCATAGGACTGATTGACCTTAGGGTTGAATTTGGTTGTTGGTCTGGAGCTTGTTCACTCACTACACTCACTATCACCCATATTCACTCACAGTCTTAAAGTCCAACATTGTTGACTTTGACCCCTTGATCTTTTGGGAGACTCATGTAGATAGTCCTCTAGACCCACTATCCCTAGGCTAAGGTTTAGCTAAGATCAGTACATGGAGGACCCAAATGAGGATTTCATTGGTCCATAGCTCATACAGGGTGGTTGGTACCCTAATTCTACCAAAATGTTCAACCAGGCCTATTGCACCTAAATATACCCAAATTACCTAAATGCCATTGAAACCCTAAATTTGGTCAAAATACCAATTTCACCCAAAAATACACAAGTTTGTTCAAAAATCATTTCAAACCATTTCAAAATACCCAAATTACCCAAATTTACCCAAATACTCCAAAATTGCCAAAATACCCCCAAAATTGCCAAAATTACAAAAATGCCTCTGGCACTCCAAACTTTCACAAAACCTCCAAAATCACTCCAAATGTCTCCAAAACCCATTTGGACCCTCCAGTTGAAACCAATTTAGCCAATTTGACCATTTTGACCAAAACCCCCAACTTGCCTTTAAAGGCCCAATCTTCCCAAATTCATCCCAAATGTCCATCAATTTAGCTCCAATTTCCCTCAATTTCAATTCTAAAGTCAAAATCACCCTTCAAATGACAAATATAAACCAAATCCAAGCCTAATTGGCTCATGCTTTGAACTCACCCCCAATTTTGGCCCTATGACTTAATCTCACCAAATTGAACTCCATATCCAACTCAATTTGCCCCAATTTGAGTCCTAAACTCTTCATAACACTCCTACACACCAAATTGAACCTTCAATTGGCCTTGGTGAAGCCTCAATTTCATTTAATTTTAACCCAAATTCAAAATCCCTAAATTTACCCCAAATTGGCTATGTCTTCAAATTTCACCAAATTGAATGCCTTAATCCCAAAATTAGCACCCAATTTATGTTGAAAACTCTTTATGAAATTCCTATGGACCATTTCCAACCATCAATTTGGACTTAGCCCAACCTAAACCCAAGTCAAACATGCCCAAATTAACCAAAATCTCAAAATCCTTCAAATTGAGCTTTCAATTGACCTTAAATTTACTTCAACCCTTTACTAATCATCCACACAATGTTGATCAATCAATTGGGCTCAAAGTCATGGCTAGCCTAACCCAAACCCCATTTTTAGCCATTTGGACCCAACTTGGACCCATGCACAAAAATTAACTTAGCCATCTCAAAGCCACCAAATTGGTGACTCCACAGCCACTAAATGCACTCTATTGACTAGGCTAAACCCCCTTGGACCCGCCATGGTTAGCTATGGACCATTGGATCCCTAAATTAAGGGATTTATGCTCATTTGTGGGCCTTAAAAAAAAATCTTTCCCATCATCACTTGTCAATGAGGGTTAATTATAATTAATCCTCCCACTGGCTCACATGACCTCTTGGCCACCTCCCCTGGCCCTACTGGCCGACCTAGTGGCCGAAAAACACCAAAATTGAGAGCCCCAGGCCAAAATTCAAACCCAAACTCACCCATCTGAGCTGGCCAATTTCAATTGGTTTTAGCACTTCAAAACCCTCCACCTAAGCACCATTTTGCACCCCTCAATTGGCCATGATAGTCACCTTAGGCCATTTTATTTAAACATCACCTCCATGACAAAGAGGAGGTGAGCTAAAATTTTCTTAAGGAAACTCTGCCAAATTGCTCTCAGAGAATCCCTAAGACCTCCTCAGTTCAAGCCCACCATTTTCCCCCACTGCTCCCCACTGTGGAAGCTCAATTTTGAGCTCAAATTTTTGTCAAAACTAGGATAGATCTTTCCACAGCTCCACAATGAACTCAACTTCAATTAACTGTGCACACACCATCCCCACAGTGAAAGAAGTGGATTCCCCACAAAATCCCCCTCTTAAATAGCCTCTAACATAGCTTTAGACCAACACCTGAAATTGAGCTTAATCAAATTCATACCTAGACCATTCACTAAGACTTGAGAATTCATTTGGAGGTTCGTTGGGACCAATCGAAGCTACCACAACCATCTGATTGAGACCTCCCCTCTTAAAAAAAGGTATTGAACTCCAACCCTAAACCGAGCTTGTTTCGGTCCTCCATATGTATTTACTATATTTCATACCTTATAAACCATATAGATGTGTTCATATTAAGTAGATAAAGGTTTAGAAACAAATCCCATGCAATTTGGTTGAGTCTAGGCCGAGAACTTAAGGTTTTAGTGTGAACGGCTCACGAGTTAGGTCACTTGGGGACGATGACGGAGTGCCACCCAGACCCATGGTGCATAAAGTGACGTCCGCGTGGCAGCTGAGGGGGATGGTGGCGTCGAATGATGGAGTGCCGCGTGTTCTTTCGGAGTTGCTTAGAATCCAGTCAACGCTGCGTGGATAAGTGAAAAATAGGGATTTTTGAATTATTTTGAATGCCTTAACTTCAAAAATCTATATCTTTCTCTAGAAAAATCATAAAAAAAAATACCCTCTTGCTCAATGAATACAGAAGAATAATGTAGACTAAAAATAAAAATTATTTTCTCACTCCCTGATTTTTAATTAATTAAATACTCTCTATGGTATTTTAATTCTCCATGACTAAGGAGTGCTCACCATGGCTTGAAATTTTGAGGATTTGTTCCTCATGACAAATGCTATATCTTCTGATTTTTCCAAGACCAGAGGACATCTCTATTATAACCCTAATTTTCAAGCTAAAGTGACCATTTTGGCTCATTTTAATTATATAAATCAAAATATCACTTAAAAATTTATGAGAACAATTTTAGTAGGTTTTCTGTTGTCAGAGAAATCTAGGAAAAATATTGTGATGCTTTGAATCATTTTTTCAATTTCTATACTTAGTTAAATGTGAATACCTTGTATTAATTTATGTAAATCATACACTTATCAAAAATTAACAAAATCACTTCCCCACTGTCCATAAAAATCATGTCTACCCACTATAAAAATATCAAAATTATTTGATTTAGTCTAAGCACTAAAATGGATTTCTTAAGGAAACCTTATTTTTTGTATAAAATAATTAATCTTAAATTAAATATGCTTAGGAAAAATATGAAAATTATTTTTTGAGTTCATTGTGATCAGGGACATTTTATAAAAAAATAAAATCCATTTTTCTGAAAATATTTCATTTTTAAAATATAATTTGAATTAAAAATAATTAAAATAATCAAAATTTTCAAAAATACAAAAAATGGTTCAAAATGAGTGGAAATGTCTCCTGATCACTTGAAATTTTTTAGGGCATTCTTACTAAATTTTATAAGTTAAAAATAAATTTTAAAGGCCTAAAAATGAATTTTTTATATTTTCTCACTAAAATAATTTTATTAAATTAATTAAAAATTACAAAAATACAAGATTTGATTCTCTAAGTTTTTTTAACTCAGAAAGTTCTAATAAAAGTATAAAAAAATTTTTGTAATTAAAACACTATTTTCTATTCAAATAAATCATGAAAATTGATCTAAAATTAAATAATAAAAATAGAAATTTGATTCAAAAAATCATGAAATTTTGCCTAAGTGTTTATCTAACCTTAGGAAACCTCTAATAATTTTTCCATAAATATAAATTTTATTTTGGATAATTAAATAAATTAACTTTTGAAAATCTTATTTTCTAAATTTAAATAATTATCTAAATTAAATCAAATTTTGAGAGGTCCACATGCTCTCCTCTAACATTTTAATTACCTCATTGATATAATATTTTAAACCCTCAAAGTTTTTTGAGTTGTGTTTAAAGAGTTATGAGGTGAAGTGCCCAAAGGGTAAGATAATCATTTTGGACTTTGGTGCTCAATTAAAATTTAGGGTTAACCAGGGATAATGGGTAACTTTGATCCTGATAATTATGTTTGGATGATTGAAATACAATTAGATTATAAGGTAGAAACTCATTCAACACCCTTGCACAACATCAACTAAAAACATAATTCTCCCAATCTTCATGACTCGGAAGTCAATTAAAGATCAAATGATTCTTAAGTGATGGGCTTTAGCCAGAAGATGATAATTTAATTTTCTTAAGCCCAAAATTGATGATAATGTGATCTTTAAATACATGTTACTTAAATTAAAATTTTAGCCTTCACCAAAATCCCCATTATGATTGTTAAGGGCTTGGTAGTGACATAGGCTCAATATCTAAACTCAAGTTGATTGGATTCAGAAAATGATATGATTCGTGATTAATATCTTTAAACACTACAAGCCTGACCTTTATTGTGGACACCACAACCTTAAATGACTTAAACTTATCTTAGGGGCACTCACTCAAATAACTCTTAAATGAAACATCAATTGATTAATTGAGTACCCTATCCTTGGGATAATTGAATTGTTAATTTTCATCAAGCAATGGGGTAGTCACACTCTAAACTCGGATGATTATTGGAACATTATGATAAGTTTAGAAATGAACTCAAAATAGTTCAAGAGATTTTCAAAATAGTTTAGGGTCATATCCTAGACAATTTGAAATCTTTTGGATGTTTTGAAGAACAAATTGAACTTATCGTACTTTGTCCCAAAATCATCTACTAGGATCTTCCGGGATTCAACTAAATCATAACCCGGGATTCGGTAGCTAAACCTTCATCTACTCATGCAATTTAAATTTCTTGCAACACTATATACATGCCTTGCAAGTACTGTCCTTTCAGGAGGTGGAATGAGAAGACTCGCCAGGTACGCTTTGTTGACCTCACTTTTGGTTGAGGTCTAGAAATTTCTTTAGTAGCCTAGGTCTAACCATAGGACTTTCCTATTGACTAGTCTTAGAAAATTAGAAGAGGTACCCCACCATTAGAAATTCAAAACTCTTCTTTTTACTCAACTTGAAATTCCACATATTGATCTTAACCTCT
>JXCR01134564.1:211193-222584 GCA_002079205.1 Phalaenopsis hybrid cultivar
CCTCAATTCTTGTGTTCATCCTTCGGGATAGATACATGATTTGAGGTAAAGCGCTCTTTCATTTAAACTATGAAAATTATGGGGTCAGTTTAACTTCATCTTTTTCAAAAATAAAATTTTTTTAAAGCGTCCTTCCGAAGCAGGCAACGGGATTTCAATTCCGATGACCGACAGCTTCTTACGGGCAAACCCCACACCAAAAATAGTGCCGACACGCTTTTACAGTTTACGGTACCGTCTTTTCTTGTACTTTCCACACTGTATTTTTATGCTTACAAAATTTGCATGTTAAACAACAATGTCACCCTGCATAAAAACCAAAACTGTTAGGGTAGCCACAAAACCAAAACCAAAACCAAAATTAAAATCAACCAAGATAAAATTCACCGCCACAACATTTAAAATATAAAACAACTTAAAGTTTAATCACAAACATCACAAAACAACAAATGCAACTAATTAAGCGTCTCTATCGTCTGATCGGGAATCCTTCGGAGGAGGTAACCTACGGTTGTTAACGAGACTTCCCACAGTCTAAATAAAAGTATGAAACTCATTAAATTGAGTTTAGTGAATTCATTTAGACTAAGTGAATCTGATAGAAAATAGTGGTACCGAAACAAGGGAACCGTAGGATCCTAACCGGTGTCGCTCTAATCAACTTTAGCATGCCCCATAACATTTAAAGAACTTTAACCATAGGGACATTTGATTTGACATCATAACCTGACACATTAGAAAACTTGAACTCTTCACGACAAGGAGTTTGGAGCTAGCATGGTGAGCATCACGACCATCTTCAACAACAAAACCTGTCTACATCAGCTAAACCATTCTTTCCTTAAAATTAAACAACCAAGCCATAGGAAGCCCTAACTCGTCTTAGGATTCCGAGGTTGTTGTCTGTCACGACCTAAATCCCACATCTTTTAGTCTATTTGTGTGATTATTTCACACGAATGTAAGCTCTAATTAAATAAAATTGGCATGATGAAACACCTAAATATTTCTCCTAAAAATTGAAGCCAAACATTAGGATAGCTTGGGAAGTCATCGAGGTTTTCCTCCGGATCTGTGACATCTCCTAGTTCTTCCTCTTTTGGACTCTACAACAAAATGCTCCAAATTTGAGTCATTCCCCTTTCACATCTCTTTATCTGATTTGTTTGAAAAGTCCTATCCTTTTGACCTCTTTGAAGATAATATTTTTTTATTTTTATCGAGAGTTTTATTTAATTATTTCGGTCATTTAAGATGTAATTAACTATAGATGTTTGCCCTTATAGGAAGCTTGTCCGAACCTAGCTTAATATAAATCCTATTTAATCCTTCATATTAAATAGGGAATTTATCGGCAAATAAAATGGTTTCGCAGACCAAACGAATATCATATATTTCTTAGTTTATTTGATCGAGTCTCATCCTCAAATCTTATGTTTATCCTTCGGGATAGATACATGATTTGAGATATAACGTTTTTCATTTAAACTTTGAAAAATATGAGGTCAGTTTGATTTTATATTTTCCTAAACTTATTTATATATGTAAATTAAATGTCCTTCTGAAGCAGACAATGAGATTTTAATTTCGGCGACCGACAATTTCCAACTGGGAACTCCTTAACCAAAAGAGTGCCGACATAAATCTTGTTAGTCTCATATTTCAAAATTAAAATATTATTTTCACAAAATTATAAATATATTAAATTAAATCCAAAGAAAAAATATTTTTTAACGAAGGAGGATCATTTTCGGTGACCGACAAGGGTGTGTAGGGATCAATTCAGATTATTATTCCTATATGTTCTTTCTAAATTAAAGATTCTCTCAACGATTTCCCCTATTTGTATATCAGTGTCTCCCTTTTAAGTCACAAGAATCAAATCCCTATAATGTACTTCAAGGTCTCCTAATTTTGGGTTGGGTTCTCCTTAAGTTTTTCAGGTTCAACATCTAATTATACTGGGTCACTCTCCTGCCTAGAACTATCTTCCAATTCTTTCCCTTGGGGCACTCTTATGGGTGATATTATAGGCTTAACTGTCTCCCTCACAATGCAAGGGGTTGTTGTAAAAAGAAGAGCATATTCTTTCTCGGTCATCATCCAAAAAAACTCACTTAACACAACTTGCTCTTTGAGTTCTAAGTCTTTTTATTTAGAAACATAGCTATCAACTACCCTTGCCATTCTTTTGGATTCTAAGCTAACTAACTGCACCATTTGATTTTATTTCTTAATGCGACTATTTGGCATTGTGACTGATTCATCAAGTTTATTACCAATTCATTCAAATCCTAATTTTCTTTAGAGTATTCACAATCATTATATTTTGGTTTTTTACAAGATTGACATGGTTGCTCTCTAATTGTTGGTTATTTACACTAAGGTTGTTATTGTTACAATTGACACTTGGGTAGGTCAACCAACTTTGAGTGTAGGCATTTGATTCATTCTTCAAATTTACTAACAATTCTTCAGTCGACTGGTTATCATCCCTAAATTGGGGTTTTGAAGTGATTTCTTGTGGTTAAGTTTGCCAAATATAGTTGCTGCCCGTTGGGGTTGTAGTTATTGGAGGAGGGGTGATCAACCCTAGCTCCTATGTTGGGGGGGGGGGGAAAGATTGTGAAGGCTAACCATCAATTTGTTGCTATACTCCTCAAAAGATCTAAAATAATTTTCCTCGGTGTTTGTCGTTTCAATGTGTTTGTACTTTTTTTTTTGGAAAATGAATAAACATAAGAGCAAAATAAAATAAAGATAAAAATAATAAATTATTATTTTTCAACTTTTTTAGTTTTATCACCTACAAAGAAATACAAGAACAATACAACTACAATAACAAAAATAAAAAACACAAATAAAAAATAAGAAAATAAAAGTTACCAAACTTAGATCCTAAAATTTTCAACTAAAATTTTCCTAACAGCTGAAATAATTATTAACGTCTTTCCCCAACAAAGACACCAAAGACTTGATGCTTCAAAACTTACCGGAACGTAGGTAGGTCTTACAACGAAAGTGCGCATGTTAAGTAATAATGCAGTTAAAGAGTACCATATATCGATCTCATAGGAAAAGTGTAACAAATATTTCAACAAAAAAATCTTTAGTCTAAGTATCTGGTAAACCTAGCTTGACAGATTAGCAAAAGGAGCTTTAAATCCTAGTCCTAATGAAAACAAAATAGATCGTAGATAACGGAGACAGAAAAAGAAAAAAAATCTCACGAGTTCCTTCAAGATTAATGATGCTCGTGTCTCTATGATTTTGTGATCGTGGTGATCATGGATTTCCTAAACATTTTCCTATGTGATTGTTGTAAATCTGAGATATATTACTTCTTAAGCCCATGTCTAGGCCAAAAGAAACTTATAACTCATGAAGTTGAGGCTTCCTCAATCCCCATGACATTCTGCGTGGTTATTCTGATCCCCAGAAAGATTGCACAATTTCACTAGAATATGTCTATTCTCTTAAAATTATATGGTTAACCCTTCGTTTCCACTAAGCGACGGTCAGAAGTCATAGTTTCATGTAATATTTTAGCATCCTATTTGGCCAGAAAATGAGTAAATTAAGATCAGAGGTTAACCATCAACATAGATCATGAAAGCATAAGAAAATTCTAAGAAAAAAACATCTTATAAAATCACGATGTAAACTACTTTCCCTATATCACAGTAATACAAATTAAAGTTTAGCTACATATTGTCGAGAAAACCACAAACACACAATCCATGCAGATCTTCTTTATAAGAAATAAACAATACTGAAAACTTATAATAAAACTTGTTTTCTCCATAAGAGCAGTACATTTCCTTTTCATACAATAGATCTCTCAGAAACTCACAAGAAATTAGTGGTGAAAACTCACCTCTTGATGTTTTAATCCAAAGGAAGAAGAAAAATCTAAGAGGAAAGATTTCTCAACTCAAAACTCCCTCTTTGCTACAGCCTCCAGCCACCTATGATCTCCTAAGATTAGCCTCATGAGTTAATTTATAGGAAAAACTAGCAAGGCAAGAAAAATCTTGCTAAAATAGGTTCCGTAAATTGGCGTAGGTGTACCATGATGATGGTGCGAGTGAACTAAGCCCTGTGTGGGGATGCCATGACCACGACTCTGGTATGCTGGATGTTGAACAGAAGAGCGGACGTAGGTGTGTAGAATCTGACGCGGGTGCTTCAGACTAAGTGTATGAGGCCTAAGCATGGTGCGGGCGCGCCAGAGTTAAAGCGGCCATGCCGTCTTGGAGGTGCGAGTGGGTGGTCCTAAATCTTTGTATTGGACTTGTTTTCGTGTTGTTTTGCTCCAAATTCTTTGTTCACACTGCCCTCTACACAATTAAAATAAAAAAAACTCTTTCTCAAGCATAATATTAATAAAAATGTGATCATTAACATGGTAATTAATGCCAAAATATTACGTAAATTTTCCTCGTATCATCCTACCTCACAAAAATTAAGATTTTTGACAAGAGCTCACATGAATTTAGAATTGGCCAAATTAATTGTCTCAGCTCAATTTGATTGCACTCTGAGTTTGGATTTGATTTGAGCTCGATCCGAGGGCAAAATCATAATTATTGTCGAAATTGTCCCAATTTTCTTTCAAATTATTGTAAGCTAGATGAGCCTAAAAAATATGTCTAATTTAGGTGCAAAGGGCCTTATTTGAAATATTTTGATGATCTAGATGCGTTCACAAATTTATTTTGTAAAACAACATTTCGATGAAAATTTTTTATGTGGGACAAATTATCATGCATAAAAGCTTGCAACGTAAAATTTCATGTAATAATCTATCTAATTGTCACAGAAATCTATTTCATGCTACTCATACATTGAAAATGAACCAAATGTAGCCATAACATGAAATTATAAGCACAACATCGACCTGTAGAAGAAATGATAATTTTGGAGCATAAAAATGATAGTTTCAGAATATTCTCTCAACGAGCTACATTTTAATCCAATTTTAGAGTTTGATTGAAGTTAATCACATTTGAATTCTATTTGACGTGTTTTATTTCAAGTTTATTTAGATGTTTGAGGTGACTGAAAGGTTGACCAAAAGTGAGATCAACAATGAGTCCCCTAGCATTTTACTACAGATTTGATCACCTTAGTTAGTCCTCAAAGTAGGTGTGAGTCATTGTGCTTTCTACTTTCAAACTAATCATTTCTTTTTCTTTCTTTTCTAGTGAATTTAAGATGTTTTCTTCTTTAAGAATCCCTAGTCCATAGTCATTTATTTCCTTTTTTTTTTCTTTCAAAAAAACAACTCATTACTCTTCGTTTGGCATATTTTGCCTGAGATTCCCTAGAAGAAATTCCCAGTAATTTCAAAATCTTAAAATTCAAAAAAAAAAAAAACAAATTCAAATTGGAAATTTAATTCCATATTTAAGTTCAATTTTCAATCTATTTTGAGTATTATTACTTGGAGATTCTTTGGATCTTATTGACCGGTTCAGTCAACGCGAATGCATGTAGTATACTTGTCCAATACACAACATCTATTAATGATTATTTGTTGTCCTAATTTTTACATGAAGTCTATATTATCCCTTCTCTCTCTAGAACTTAGGGCATAGCCTTATGGTTTCCTTAGTGGCTTTTTCTAGAGAACTAGTAATGGAATCAGCTCCAAGCTAGAATTTTGAACCACATCTTCACTTCTTATAATTACATGTACTTGACTTTAAATGCTTGACATTTTGTTGAGTTAATTGATGACAAGTCATTGAATCTTAAGTTGAGTTTTGATAAGCTTGGAAATGTCTTAAGCTACCCTAGAGATTTAGGTCTTCTATATGATGCTTCTCTGAGCACTTTGCACTCTCTTCATTAACTTTTCAAGATGACTCTTTCCTCATAAAGAGCACTTTAGGTGTGATGCTCATTTTGAACTAAGAGGGGGTTTATCCTTGAATAAAAGAGAGAATATAATAAAATCACAGATTGATATCAAAGTTAAAATTAAATAAAACCAAATTTACTAAAATTTCATTAAAATCACAAAAGTAAAATAAAAAGTGAAATCAAATGGAGATAAATGCACAAAAAATTTCATTAAAATCTAAACGTAGAATATAAATTTCAAAATTAACAGAAAAGATTAATGTGAAAATAAAAATTTGAAAGATTATAAATATTTCAAAATTGCTCTAAAAAACATAACTAATTTAATAACAATCATAAACAAGTAATAAATTTGAAAAGTAATTGAAAATTAAATTTTAATTGAAAGAAAATAAATGCAATGATAATGACAATAATAATAATAATAATATAAATAATAATAATAATAATAATAATAATAATAATAATAAATAAATAAAATTCAAAATCAAAATCAAGTCATAAATAAATTCAAAATCACATAAAAATTCTAAAAACGACTAATCACCGCTCTTATGTAATTATTCCTTAATAATATTCAATAAATTTAATAGAATTTATTAATAAATGAAAAATAAAATAAAAACCCCATATAGTTTCTCTTTCTCCACCACCCTCACATCTCATTCCTAACAACACCTAACCAGGATCCCTCTTAAACTTCAACTTTTTCAAAATCTCCAAAACTTATATCACTTGCACCTACCTACACTATAATCACCCCCACAATCATTACACAAATAACCTTCATTTTCAAGATTAAAATCAAATTTCACTTAAAATTTTCATACCCACACTTGACTTTCCATCTACCAAGCCTTCATGCACCTTCAAAAACAAAACCAGGACATCTCATTGGCTTTGAAACCACAACAAACTCCACCCAAAATCAACTTCAAATCATTTGCCAATCCAACCTATTTCTAACCAAATCCACCCAAATACAAGGTAAGTTCACTTAACCCAAGCCAATTCATTGAAAGCAGAATTGAAACCAATTGCTCAAGCCACCCTGGATCAACCAAAAGCCAAGTTTTTTGAACCAAAACCAAGCCTAAGTGAGCCAATTACAAGCTAAGTCCAAGCCATGTTAAGCTAATTAAGAACCATCCCTTTTGAACCAATTATTGGTGCAAACCGACCCTTACTCATGGCTCACTCCCGTTGGATCAACCTCCTAACCTTCCTAACTATCTTAACCAACTAAGGAGGCTAGAACAAGCTAGGCTAACCACCTAAGACCTTGCATTGGAGCCACACTGTCCTCAAAGCACACATGGTAACATTTTATTGGATGCACACCAAATTTGACCAAACACATGTCAATTCTCATTGAATAGCCTCTTTGCCTTGCCACATCAAAAAGGGACCAATAATTGGTGCCCCTAAGCTAGCTTTGAGCCCAAACTGAGCTCAAACACCTATAAATAGCCCCTCAAGTAGAGGCATTGATAAAAGAACTTTTCTTAGCAAAGCTCCATCCAATTCGAGTATAAACTCTATCTAAGTCCTTAGCCAAACTTCCCTTCCATTTTGAGCCCAATCCACCATTGATCCCTTACTACCTTCCATAATTTAAACTAGGACAAACCTAAATTCGATCATCAAATCCATAATTCTCGATATTAAGCTTACATTATATGATGAATCATATAATGAGAGTTTGTTATTTCTAAATTGTGAGGATTTTGAGCCATACCTTGACATAGTCTTTCCAAATATTCTCAACACACATACATGTTCGCGCGCACACACATACACATGCACTCACAAATAACAAGGAGTGTGAGGAGATTTATAATTTTATCTAAATTTTGAAAGAGTTTTCTTTAGCTTACTGCCAATGTAACATAAATCTTTTCATTCATTTTAATTTTTTTTTGTTAAGGCATGCAAAGTACTATCTTGGCCAAGTCTTTAATTTTATTTTAAAATTTAATGAAATTTCTTCATAATCGTCATAGGAAAATAAAAAGAAATGAGCATATATCTATAATATCTAAAATGTCATATCTACGTGGTATGAAGCAACAACCACATTTTAAATACTTCACTATCACATCCTAAATTTTACTTATAGAAGTCATAGTTGGGCCTCCCCATCACATCAAAAAGCGTATGTATTTGCTGACCCAACCCGCATTTACGCGTATTTATAATCTCCTTAATTATGCCAGAAAATATATCTTAATATATATCTAGCAGCTAGTGTGAACACATGCAATGATTAATGAATTATATTATAGATTTTCACACTAGGGGTACTACGTAAGTATACTTATCGTTTCAATTAATATATGATTTTCTTTAAAAACTCCAGTATCGATCCTACTAGGAATGCAATAACTCTTAAAATCAACTTACAAAAATTCTATTTAAATTGAAAATTTAAAAAAAAAATAAAAGATTTAAAATGATATGCTTACTAAAAATTACTACTAAAGAGGTTAAAAAGAAAGTAACAACTAAATTTAACAGCTTAACAGAATATAACAACGAGTTTGGATATTATGAAAAACCTTTCCCCTTGTAAAGAGATTTTAATCCATGTATGATTAAAATGATTTAAGACAAAATTGAGGTATCGAGACAAATAGAAGCATACCTTATTCTTTACCCCATTCCGAAGCTAGCAAAGAACACTAGTTAACTTAAGGACAATTCCTTAACATCTCGACTCTACATCAGTGTTATTTAACCTCTCACCTCTACATGCCCCTATCCTATGCCATCGTATTTACCGAATCCCAACATCAGGGCATTAAACCTTAAGCCAAACTGATAAGAGTCTAGCCTGTCACTCTAGATCTAACTAATTCTACGCCCATCAAAACTTATCTCCATATTTATTTGCACTTCCCCTTAAGTGATCGCAATGACTCTGCCTAGAATGAAGTGTGGTGTCCGCTAGTTGGGTGAAATCATAGCCCTCCTAGGTCATTATATTTCTCAATGGATTTTAACCTCACAAGGGACCAGTTTGTAAAGTAAATGGAAAATTAGTGAAAATACCATCACAATTTTTAAGAGTAAAAAAAAAATCTTTAAATCATTCTCATCCCACAAGATTAAGTCCCATATGCAAGAAGAAAGAAAGGGGACTACTTAGAATTCATGGAGACTAAGCAAAAACAAAACATTTGTATTGAAATCCAAGTCTTACAACAAAAACTCAAACACAAATATAAAATACCTTATGTCTTCTCCCCAAGCAAACTTATGGAGTTTTCTTTAAGCAATCTCCAAACTTCATCACACTAAAACACTCTCACACTTACACTTGAACACAAAATATGAAAAACCTTACTCAATATTGCTGCCCAATTGAAGTTTTGAGGCTTCAAAAGGTCTCTAAATTTGGACAAATCCTTCTCATTAAATAGAAAATAAAAAATAACCAACGGTTGCTTCAAACACCCCTCCAAAATTTGATAAAATTCAATGTATCTTCCATAAAGGTAGTTACTGGCGCTATAGCGCCAGTCAAGGGTGTTATAGCGTCCTTCTCGCTCTACGGTGGCGCTATGACACCAAGGGGTGGCACTATAGCGTCACACAAAAATCTTCATTTTTGCTCTATTTTTTCCTCATTTTCTCTAAATGTCCATTCCATGTACCTGAAACAAATAAAATATGCAAAATATATTCCTTTAAAGTGTAATATCATAAAAAAAAATGTCAATAAAATGCTTATAAAATACGCACTAAAACATGTTATTTTGAGGTTGAACATTTGCGTACGTGTGGTTTGAAAAAAATAAATAAATAAAAATTTTATATTATCTATAACCATTAAAAGATTTTTATCTTAACTTTAAAGGAGGAGAGAGTTACCATTAGTTGTTTCTTAGTTGTAATATGTTGTTAAATTAAGCTATATTGGGTTTAATTGAACCTATTTAATCTTATGTCATTCATATCCTAATATGATTGAATACCGCTTAAGTATAGAAAACCATTTTGACATCTATTTCTATTTCGAAAAAAAGTTCACTAAGGTTCAATAGACTTTTTTTTAAAATTATTAAATTATAAAAAATGACTCATGATAGTCTCAAAATAATATCTAATTATTACAACTCTCTCCTTTTGAAAATTACATATTATGTTAGTTTTATAACCATTCTAGTCATTCCCATTTAAAAATTTTTAGAGGCCAATAACATGCCTAAGTATTATTATGATTAGCCAAACAATGTAGATCACTATTAAGAAGAATTCACTTGTTCATCTATAAATGAAGTTTAAGGTATACAACTTGACACCTTCTCTTACTATCATGAAAAAAAAAACTGAAGAAAGCCTCTATTTTTTATGCTTAAAACATTAGGTAGAATAGATCCCCCTTAGCACAGTAAATAGAGCCATATAAGAGATGATAATGAAGCATTTACTACTAATAACAAGAGTATCATTTGGAGGTCAATAGCATATCTAAGTATTGTTGTGATTAGCCAACCAATGTAGTGGAGTATAAATTTTTTTTTCTTCCATAGAAAAAGCTTAAATTTTCATAAGATAAAGAAAGAAGAAGAAGGCCATCACCTTTGATGCCTAAAAAATATATTAAAAGAGATCTGCTTAGCACTATGAGTTGATCCATATAGAAGATGATAAGTGTTCAACACTAAAAATAAGGGCACCAGGAAAAACCTAGTTAAATTGACATTAGTAGAGGAAGAGTAAGTTCTCTCTTTAAGTTTTTATGATGAAGAAAAGCTACTAGTAGTGGAACATGTTGGAAAATGTATTCATTGGATGTTCGAAGAGGTAAGGTTCTTAAGGATGACGTTTTGGAGGCTTGTTTTAAAGAATTCCTCAAAAGTACACCATGAACATAATAAAGGTTGAATGGAAATTTTAAATATTCGAACCTCAATGGTCTTTCCCATAGTGATGCTGACTTGATTTAGCACAGGTTGATTCAATCTTAGAGATTAAAATAGAAAGAAGCAAGGAAATCCTTAGAAAAAGAAGCAAAAGAAATCTTTAGAGATTAAAGTAGAAGAAAAATATGAACATCCTTTCTTTCTCTTAAATAATTAGAAGGTTATTCAATTCTCATGTTACTAAGAAGATAAGGTGTATAAATAACCTCATTTTAAGTAGTAGAAATTACCATAAGATGCTATTTTATTAAGACAAAGAAGCATCCACTATAAACTATGTAATTATGAATGTTCATAGATTAAAGTTTCTAAGTTTACCAATTCACATGAATAATCACATATTTCAAATTTCATGATTGTCGGCACTATTTTTTGTGTGGAGTTTGCCTGTAAGAAGCTGTCGGTCATCGGAATTGAAATCCCGTTGCCCGCTTCGGAAGGACGTTTTTTTTTATAAAAATTTTAGTTTTGAAAAAGATGAAGTCAAACTGACCCCATAATTTTCATAGTTTAAATGAAAGAGCGCTTTACCTCAAATCCTGTATCTATCCCGAAGGATGAACACAAGAATTGAGGGTGAGGTTCGATCAAATAA
>JXCR01134565.1:0-29922 GCA_002079205.1 Phalaenopsis hybrid cultivar
TAAAAATACTACTTATCAATTATATATATATATATATATATATATATATATATATATATATACATATATATAATTGATCAGTAGTATTTCGAGCCAAAACAAGTTGAACATGAACGAACAAATCTTTTATATATCGAGCGCAAAAATATTATTTATGTTCGACTCGTTAACTTAGCAAACGAATTGAACACGAGCTTCTTAACGAGCCGAACACGAACTGTTCGCGAACAACAAGTGGTTTTGACATTTTTAAGTGCAAGTGAGACTATCTAAGTTCCGTTAAGTTTATTTCCGAGTATCAACAAGAGGCCTAGTTTTCTGTAATTTAAATTCCTTGCGCGTTTTTTTTTTTTTTTTTTTCNTCAATAGTATTTCGAGCCAAAACAAGCTGAACATGAACGAACAAATCTTTTTTTGCCTTCGGCTCATTTATATATTGAGCGCAAAAATATTATTTGTGTTCAACCCATTAACTTAGCAAACAAATTGAACACGAGCTTCTTAACAAGCCGAACACGAACTGTTCACGAACAACAAGTCGTTATGACATTTTTAAGTGCAAGTGAGACTATCTAATTTCCGTTAAGTTTATTTCCGAGTATCAACATGAGGCCTAGTTTTCTGTAGCGCATTTTTTTTTTTTTTTGCCATCTGCATTACTTAAGTCGTGTGTGTAGGTATGATTTTAATCAAAATTGTTACACTTTATTTCTTCAACTGTGTTTTTTATTTCAATCAAATTGTAGATTTTGGTGTCTTTGAATCTCTCTATTTCTGTCTCTTTCTTGGTTTCATGTATCATTAAATTATTTTGTTTGAATTCTACGTATTCTTTTATTGCAACAAAAGATAGCGGATACTTATTTAATTTATAGTCTTTGGAAGTTCAAATTTCAAATTCGATGTATGAGATTTTATGCATTACATTATCTAAGACCCTAAGATATTCTGCTTCACTTACTTTCTTATCGATGAACAAATTGAGACTTTTTTCTTGAATTGTGCAAGTCGTTATACCCATGTTGTGGAAATTTACATAGTTANTGCCCTGGGTACCTTTACTTGTGTTTCTTGAAACTATAGTATAATTACTATGATTTTCCTAAAACTTATTAGTTTTTTAAGTTTCATTAATTATTAAGGTTGCAGCTGTCTTTACTAAATTTTCCAAGGTTGCACCAAATCATGGTGTTGGAGATTTAAATACATAGGAATTGGGTCTTACGTGTGTAAATGATATCTTAGATATATGAGTACGTAAGATTTGTTTTGTGAGACTCATATAAAAAGGTTTTTGGGGGTGTCAATGTTCCTAGCATGTTATCTGAACTTGAAATTAAATTTATATTCTCGCAAAGAGGAAATTACAAGACTCGAACAAATTCTAAATTTTCAACTTGGTGTAAAGCTACAACATGGAGAAACAATGTAAATGAATAGTGAAATTGTAGCAACTCATAATCACTAACTCATGGATACTCCCTAAATGCTTTTGACTTGGAAATGAGACATTATTAAGTACACAAAATGCACCCATATTCTTGGACCCAATCAAAGGCGGCCACTACTGCTTCAATTTAAAAACAAAATTGACCTTTATCCCTAAAAATGGACTTGTATGTTCTAATTCCTATAAGCTTTATATATCGATGATGGCACCTTATATTCTTGCAAAGAGTAAATTACAAGGATCAAACAAATCCTAAATTTTTAACTTGGGGACATGCCACTACATGGAGAAACAATCTATATGAATAGTGAAATTGTAGCAACTCATGATCATTAACTCATGGATTCTCCCTAAATGCTTTTCACTTGGAAATGAGACATTATTAACTACACAAAATGCACTCATATTCTTGGACCCAATCAAGGGCGGCCATTACTGCTTTATTGTAAAAGTCATTTAAAAACAAATTTACATTTATCCCCAAAAATGAACCTTGTATGTCCTATAAGCTTTATATATCGATAATGGCACCTTATATGGCCATATCAACATATTTTATGATCATTCAAAACTTGGTAAATGGGATGTAGTGTTTATTTACCAAATAACTAGATGGACTTCCACAATTATTTTGTTCTTTTAAGTACTTTTTTACCTACCATGCAAACTGCCATATTTTTGGTTTGTAGTGCAGGATGTTGATTATGAGGCCACAATGACTGCTAAATTAGCCATTGCAAAGAAAATATTCAACCTTGAGAAGGATGAGATACTTGGTTCCAAACCCTTCTTGAATTTCTTATCAGATAATGAGGTATATATCATATTCTCAGATCTTTGTTCTCTATATTCTGCCTTTCTAAGAAGAATAATGTGTTTAATTTTGTGCAATTTATTGAATTTCGATGTATATGAGCTTCATGTGCTGATGTTTAGTAATTTTGCTTTAAAACTGGTCAGGAGTGGTTGAAACCTTATGCAGCATTTTGTTTTTTGAGGGATTTCTTTGGAACATCAGATCATAGCCAATGGGGTCGCTTTTCGCAATTTTCAAAAGAGAAGGTAATTGAACTAATTAATGCCTCCAGATATTTCTTTTATTTAATATTCATTTTTGGATAATTGACAATATGTTGTTACGACTTTTCAATCTTTCCATTAATAAATGATTTTTTTTTTTCCTGTTGAGTATGACTCAAATTTATTGCACCATATATTCACTTAAACTACACCGAGTTTTCATTTTTCCTCCAGCTGGAGAAGCTCATCTCAAAGGACAACTTACACTATGATGTCATCTGTTTTCAATATTACATTCAGTACCATCTTCATTTGCAAGTAATGAAAACATTCCCATTTTGTAAAGGTTTTCTCGGATCAATGAACATTCATTTTTCATTGTTTTTTTCCATCATTTTCTTACTTGTTCAAATTTCAACTGGTAGTTATCAGAAGCAGCAGCTTATGCAAGAAGAAAAAAAGTTGTTTTGAAAGGAGATTTACCAATAGGAGTTGATAGGAATAGTGTTGATACATGGGTTTATCCAAACCTATTTCGAATGAATACGTCTACTGGAGCACCTCCAGATTATTTTGACAAGAATGGACAAAACTGGGGATTCCCTACCTACAACTGGGAAGAAATGTCAAAAGATAATTATGCATGGTGGAGAGCTCGTCTTAGTCAGGTATACTTTTATGGGAATAAAGTGTCAAAATAGTCCTTACATGAGACCATTTTAGTCTCTGAGTCTATAAATGTATCAAATTAGCTCTCAAATTCTTTTAATACGAGCTGAAATAGTTCGCAAAAGGGCTATTTTAATTTTCTTTAGAAGACTTTGGAGCCTCAATTGACACTTTTATAGAATTTGGGACTAAAATGTCCCTTGACAAAGAGTCAAAGGACCATTTTGACACATTTCTTATTTTAATGCCCTTCAACAAACTGTCCTTAGTTGGAATCTGTTTTATGCTCAGTGTTGGTTTTTGAATAATTAGGCTCTCTTGGTCTTGCAGATGGCAAAGTATTTCTCAGCATATAGGATTGATCATATATTAGGTTTCTTTAGAATCTGGGAGCTTCCTAACCATGCTGCAACCGGTTTAGTTGGGAAATTTCGCCCATCCATTGCGCTGAGCCAGGTATTCTATCTGTTCAAAGTTGCTGCACCACAATTTTTGTGGAAACAGATAGTCTCTTCTGATTACATGATTATTTATTTTACTAGAAAAAGGTCAAACTAGTCCTCTGACTCTTGGTAGGAGGTCATTTTAGTCCTGGAATCTATAAATTTGTCAATTTAGTCTCAGAATTGTTTAATATAAGCTGAAATAGTCTTCATGGGACTCATGCGGACTATTTTAGCCCCAATTTAATGAGTATGGGGACTTATCTGACACATTTCTAGACTCTTGGACTAAAATTGTTTCAGGCACTTTACTCCTTCCTTGTCTTTGTACATTCTTCTTAAATTAATATAATGTTAGGAAGAGCTGGAGAGGGAAGGAATTTGGGATTTTGATCGATTGAGCCGTCCTTATATTCGGCAAAATATTCTCCAGGTTTCTTGTGACTTCTTCTTCTGTCTCGTAAAACCTTCTCTTACTTTTGCTGATTCCAAATTGTTTTCCAGGATAAATTTGGAGCCAAGTGGATGGTTATTGCTTCATGTTTCCTTAACGAATATGCAAAACAATGCTTTGAGGTAGTTATCATGGTTCTGAATGCTTTTTAAATCATATAGCTCGCTGGTTTATTTGTTCATGTATTCATCTTACTTCCCATTGAAAACTTCAGCAAATAAATCCAGAATTGTTATTTGAAGTTTCTATAAATTTATTACGCGTGCAGTTGAATATTTTTCTTGTCTCCCAATCCTTGTTAAAAATAATTATTTTAAGTGCAACAAGGCTTTTATTCTTCAAACAATTCAAAATTTGCATGTAGAAACTTCAAGTTTCTTAATTTGCTGAAAATCAAGCTTATTTGTGGATGGTTGCTCCACTGTTCAAGCTATAGGAAGTTTAAAGCAGGCACTATTTCTTATTCCCTAATTAGCTTGATGTTAGGTTGTTTCTTTTATCTCCCATAACTTAAGGGAATGATCTCTGCAATTGTTATAGAATTGTGAAGCACAATTTTTTTTGGGGACATTTACATACATTTCGCAAATTCTTATATATTTACGTATCTGGCACCTAAACTTTCATATTTATATGCATACCACTAAAATCTTTAGGTGTTAGACATGTAAATACATAATAATTCTATGGTATGTATGTAAAATTCCTTTTTTTGGACTGCCAGCTTAATAAGGAAATATGTGATTATAGATTAGGGTGTTGATGCATATATAAAGGACACTTTTTGGCTTTGTTAATTTCATTGTGTGTGCTTATTGGATGTTGAGCTTTTTATAGCGCATTGCAAGTAGGGGTGTAAACGAGCTGAACACAAGCGAGCCCAGGCTCAGCTCTTGTTTTGCCCGTTAAAANCCATCCGCTTAGATTCATCTCTTATGTTTGGTATTTTATTAGGATTTAATGTTCTTTAGGCTAAATTTGTTAANGTATTCATGTCGTGATTTTTTTGACAAGTTTTACGCCGACTGCCAATTACCTAACGCAACCCTCTACTTTTCACATTCGGGCTTGGGACCGGCAATGACAATGTTAACTTACATCNATATTCATGTCGTGATTTTTTCGACAATTTTTACGCCGACTGTCAATTACCTAACGCAACCCTCTACTTTTCACATTCGGGCTTGGGACCGGCAATGACAATGTTAACTTACATCCACTTACATCCAACTTACATCCAACTTACATCCGCTTAGATTCATCTCTTATGTTTGGTATTTTATTAGGATTTAATGTTCTTTAGGCTAAATTTGTTAAATCAACCTAAAATAGTATTTAGTAAATCCTGATTTATGTCGAAAATTCAAGGGAGAAAATCTTGAATTTAGCAAATTGTCTGATCTATTTCACATTTTTTTCGCGTTTGGCTATATTTACGTTAAAATCGTTCTCAAATCTTATTAATTTTATGCTACCAAACACCACCATATATTGTGAATTTCTTTTCTCCCTGTTTGTTTTATTATTCTTAGTTCAAGGAAGACTGCAATACAGAGAAGAAAATTATTGAGAAGCTGGTGCTGATCCCAGAGAAATCATTGTGGGCTGGTAAGGAGATTGAGGTGCAGAGAAGTCTCCTCGATCTCTTACAGGTAGTAGCTTGCTACAGTGATGACATCATTATGTTGGCCTTGCAGTGCATTTATTTGTTATCATGGTCCACTGCAAATTTTAATGGAAAGGGTTTACTTTTATAATCCTTCAACGCTTTTTCTGCTGTGAAGAACATAGTTCTTATTCAAGATCCGGAAGAGCAAGGGAAGTTTTATCCTCGGTTCAATCTGGAAGACACATCAAGCTTTCAAGATCTAGATGATCACAGGTATTCCTATCTACATTTGGATCAAATGAATTAAAGCTGCAATTTTTCATGACAAAATGATAGTGAAATTTGTAGCGCAACATGATGCAGCCATTAATTGGGTGATTCTGTAAAAAAAAAATTTGCATGTTTTTTGTTGACCACTAAAATTCATGGTACCCTTGCCCAACTGTCTCTCCTACCGGAAATCGTTGTATTTCTCCGCCTGCTTCGCTTCTCTCACGACCAAGCGACACAATCGTGACTAAAGCAAGAGGTAAGGCCAGCAAAGTGACAACCAAAACTTCCTGTTCTTCTTCTGGTGTCACGCGATGAAATCGAAGTCCTTCTCTCCTTTTTGCTCGTGGGATCAGGTTTATATCTTAGCTTTTAGATGACACAAAAGGTAATGGAACACATTAAAAAAGGCTTTTTATGTGTTCAAATAAGTATAATGTAACACACAAAAAATGAGCTTTTTAAAAGTCAGCGGTTTTCCTATATCTCCCTCATTTATAGCATTTGTTTAACCAAAAACCTATTAATTTTTCTTAAATTCCTCGCTGCCTCGTAAGCCATCCCAAGTTAGAATTTCTTTTCTTATGGTAGCTGCAAAAAGAATTCTACTATTTCCAAATATAATATATAATGTATATTATATATTATAANCCAAAACAAGCTAAACATGAACGAACAAATCTTTTTTTCGTGTTCGGCTCATTTATATATCGAGCGCAAAAATATTATTTATGTTCGACCCGTTAACTTAGCAAACGAATTGAACACGAGCTTCTTAACGAGCCGAACACGAACTGTTCACGACAACAAGTCGTTTTGACATTTTTAAGTGCAAGTGAGACTATCTAATTTCCGTTAAGTTTATTTCCGAGTATCAACATGAGGCCTAGTTTTCTGTAATTTAAATTCCTGCACATTTTTTTTTTTTTGCCATCTGCATTATTTAAGTCGTGTGTGTAGGTATGATTTTAATCAAAATTGTTACACTTTATTTCTTCAACTGTGCTTTTTATTTCAATCAAATTGTAGACGTTGGTGTCTTTGAATCTCTCTATCTCTGTCTCTTTCTTGATTTCATGTATCATTAAATTATTGTTTTGTTGGAATTCTACGTATTCTTTTATTGCAACAAAAGATAGCGGATACTTATTTAATTTATAGTCTTTGGAAGTTCAAATTTCAAATTCGATGTATGAGATTTTATGCATTACATTATCTAAGACCCTAAGATATTCTGCTTCACTTACTTTCTTATCTATGAACAAATTGAGACTTTTTTCTTGAATTGTGCTAGTCGTTATACCCATGTTGTGGCAATTTACATAGTTAGTGTACAATTCTTATATATTTACAATTCTTATAAAACTATGCATGAAAATGTGTATTTCGCTTTTAAAAAATGGTATTAGTGCTATTTTTTATGCGATATTAAAGATTTGAGTGCTATTTGTGTAAATATGAAAGTTTGGTGTGAGACATGTAGATACATTAGAATTGTGACTATGTATGTAAATGCTCCGTCATTTTATCTTTGAGTTTTGATCAGCTTGAGACAACTCTGCAGTAAATCATACATTCAAGTCAGATCTCTGACATTTCACTTCTGCAGTAACATAGAATTTAGGTTAAGTAGGATTTAGTGAATCCGAAGTTATGAAATTTGGCGTTGTTAAATCCAAGAAGATTTTTGGTATGATTTAACTTACAACAACAATAAAACCTTTATCCTACTACGTGGGGTCGGTTACATGAATCTTTTTTCTCCATTGCATCCTATTTAGTGTTAAAAAGTATTCATGTCGTGATTTTTTCGACAAATTTTACGCTGACTGTCAATTACCTAACGCAACCCTCTACTTTTCACATCTGGGCTTGGGACCGGCAATGACAATGTTAACTTACATCAACTTACATCCAACTTACATCCAACTTACATCCGCTTAGATTCATCTCTTATGTTTGGTATTTTATTAGGATTTAATGTTCTGTAGGCTAAATCTGTTAAATAACCCTAAAATAGTATTTAGTAAATCCTGATTTATGTCGAAAATTTGTGGGAGAAAATCTTGAATTTAGCAAATTGTCTGATCTATTTCACGTTTTTTTCGCGTTTGACTAGATTTACGTTAAATCCGTCCTCAAATCTTATTAATTTTATGCTACCAAACACCACCTTATATTGTGAATTTCTTTTCTTCCCGTTTGTTTTATTATTCTTAGTTCAAGGAAGACTGCAATACAGAGAAGAAAATTATTGAGAAGCTGGTGCTGATCCCAGAGAAATCATTGTGGGCTGGTAAGGAGATTGAGGTGCGGAGAAGTCTCCTCGATCTCTTACAGGTAGTAGCCTGCTACAGTGATGACATCATTATGTTGTCCTTGCAGTGCATTTATTTGTTATCATGGTCCACTGCAAATTTTAATGGAAAGGGTTTACTTTTATAATCCTTCAACGCTTTTTCTGCTGTGAAGAACATAGTTCTTATTCAAGATCCGGAAGAGCAAGGGAAGTTTTATCCTCGGTTCAATCTGGAAGACACATCAAGCTTTCAAGATCTAGATGATCACAGGTATTCCTGTCTACATTTGGATCGTATGAATTAAAGCTGCAATTTTTCATGACAAAATAATAGTGAAATTTGTAGCGCAACATGATGCAGCCATTAATTGAGTGATTCTTGAAAAAAAAAAAAAATTTTCATGTTTTTTTGACCCCTAAAATTCATGGTACGCTTGCCCAACTGTCTCTCCTACCGGAAATCCTCGTCTTTCTCCATCTGCTTCGCTTCTCTCATGACCAGGTGACACAATCGTGACTAAAGCAAGAGGTAAGGCCAGCAAAGTGACAACCAAAACTTCCTGTTCTTCTTCTGGTGTCACGCGATGAAATCGAAGTCCTTCTCTCCTTTTTGCTCGTGGGATCAGGTTTATATCTTAGCTTTTAGATGACACAAAAGGTAATGGAACGCATAAAAAAGGGTTTTTTATGTGTTCAAATAAGTATAATGTAACACACAAAAAAAGGGCTTTTTAAAAGTCAGCGGTTTTCCTATATCTCCCTCATTTATAGCATTTGTTTAACCAAAAACCTATTGATTTTTCTTAAATTCCTCGCTGCCTCGTAAGCCATCCCAAGTTAGAATTTCATTTCTTATGGTAGCTGCAAAAAGAATTCTACTATTTCCAAATATAATATATAATGTATATTATATATTATAAAAATGAGAGGTGTAAAGGGAGAAGGAGAGATGGGTGAATGAGAGAATTGTATAGGAAATTGGGTTTATATTATTTTAGACCTGTGGATTGGTGAACCTTTTTCTGGCTGAAAAAGCAGGAAAAGTGAAGACTCACATGTGTCTTATAGACCGATGGATTAGAAGATCCCTTCTGGCCACAATATTGTGAGACATCTTATAGACAACCGGGCAGACAGTCACTTCAATGCAGCCCCCTAACCGGGGACGAAGATGGGAGGCTGCCGAAATTTCTAGTCAATTCGGACTTGAAAAATATGTAAGATTTGAACTTTACAAACTTATAAAAGGTCTAAAATTGAATTATTTAAGCTTTTAAATTTGCAAAAATAAAATAAAATATATATTTGAAATTGGATTATCAAGTCCTACAAATGATTTTGAAAGTTAAAATGTTCTAAATGACTTAAATGTCATAAATTGGGAGGTTAAACTTAAGTTAAATATAAAACATCACAATTTAGAGGTCGAGCGTAATTTAAATGTTAAATATAATAACTTAGGCTAAACTTGATTGGATCAAAGCTTAACTGCTAAACCTAAATTGAAATTTTTTGCAAAATTCTATAAATTTGGGTTTGAACTTAACTTAAATATGAAATATCATAATTGAGGGCTAAAACTGGATTGGATCTAAACATTGGGGCTAACAATTGAATCAAATATGAATGTATAAATTAAAGTTAAATTCAAGAATATGAATGTCGTTCTTAAATATTAGACTATGACTTCTATGTTCAATCTCGCCACCGAATTCGCAACATATCTACTAGCGAATAGAAGACGGTTCTTTTTTAAAATCCTAAAATCATAATACTTTTGAAATATTTTAAGCTTCAAATGACTTCAAATTTTATAAAAAATTTGTGGTTATCTCCTAAGTCGAATGAGATGTTTTGAAACGCGAGTNTAAAGGGAGAAGGAGAGATGGGTGAATGAGACAATTGTATAGGAAATTGGGTTTATATTATTTTAGACCTGTGGATTGGTAAACCTTTTATGGCTGAAAAAGCAGGAAAAGTGAAGACTCACATGTGTCTTATAGGCGGTGGATTAGAAGATTCCTTATGGCCACAATATTGTGAGACATCTTATAGACAATCGGGCAAGCAGTCACTTCAATGCAGCCCCCTAACCGGGGACGAAGATGGGAGGCTGCCGAAATTTCTAGTAAATTCGAACTTGAAAAATATTTAAGATTTGAACTTTACAAACTTATAAAAGGTCTAAAATTGAATTATTTAAGTTTTTAAATTTGCAAAAATAAAATAAAATATATATTTGAAATTGGATTATCAAGTCCTACAAATGATTTTGAAAGTTAAAATGTTCTAAATGACTTAAATGTCATGAATTGGTAGGTTAAACTTAAATTAAATATAAAACATCACAATTTAGACGTCGAGCTTAACTTAAATGTTAAATATAATAACTTAGGCTAAACTTGATTGGATCCAAGCTTAACTGCTAAACCTAAATTGATTTTTTTTGCAAAATTCTATAAATTTGGGTTTGAACTTGACTTAAATATGAAATATCATAATTGGGGGCTAAAACTGGATTGGATCCAAGCATTGGGGCTGACAAATTGACTCAAATATGAATGTATAAATTAAAATTAAATTCAAAAATATGAATGCTGATCTTAAATATTAGACTATGACTTCTATGTTCAATCTCGCCACCGAACTCGCAACATATCTACTAGCGAACAGAAGACGGTTCTTTTTTAAAATCCTAAAATCATAATACTTTTGAAATATTTTAAGCTCCAAATGACTTCAAATTTTATAAAAAATTTGTGGTTATCTCCTAAGTCGAATGAGATGTTTTGAAACGCGAGTCCACTCTTAAGACTTAGATGAGTATCATTTGAGATATTTTTGAGCTATATCTGCATTAATGTGTTTATATAAGCAATTTAATTATGCACATTTTCAAAATCTTGTATGTCCTTCTTGATGTAAATTTCATATTAAATTTATGACTTAAAATTTATGCAAATCTGTAAAGCTTATTAAACTCTTTGAGTTATTTGAATTTATGAAATTACAAGTCCGCATGTGCTCCAGTCAATGTGTTGAATGCTCAACTACTGGGTTCGCGAATGTTGTGTGGGTTGATCGGGCTGCCTTTTCTATAAATTTGGGTGTTAAGTCCCACCCCACTAATCTGATCCCGCTCCTCACAAGGACTGAAGTTGACGAGTCTAGTAGTTTTAAAATAAATGTTTAAATTCTGAAATAATAATTAATAATTCACCAAACTAGTCTGATCCTCCTTGTAAGGACGGGCGGTGACAGGACTTATAATTTAAAAATAAAATTAACAAAACTAAATGCCCCCCTTCAAATATAAAAGCTTAAATATGTTCATATCCCCGATGATGGTCGTGTTGATTGAAGATATCAACTGGAGGAGTTAATCTTTTAAATCAATATTTTCTAAGTAATCAATCAAAATGTTCAAGTTAAAAATAAATCACTTGAAAGACTTAAAATAAACCCCATCCACCGTCCGCAACAGTTTGTCGAGGGTGACAAATTTTTAACTGACTTTAGCTCACAAAGAGCTAATTTCATATTAAGTGTATCCCTATATTCACAATCAAAGTAATTGCACACTAGTAAGGACGTCGTCAGAGTCCTCTGACCGTGTGGTTCTGCTGTCAAATGATATCATGAAATAGCGGTTACGACTGAGCCCTCTGACTGGATGGTTGTTGTCAAATGACACCATTATATTACGGTCACGGCCATGACCCGTATGTTTCCCAATCACTTTCTGTTATTCATGTTGTGAATCATAAGCGTACAGTTGATTAACATGAAACCTTCTGTTAACTAACATCGACTAAATCATGTCCCAATAGACCAACATTCTCCCCTGATCTACAAGGATCTCTTGGACAACGCAACCCATGACTGCTAACAAACATCCTTCTGTTAGGTTGGATCGACTATATCCTTTGACTAAGTAGATTAGGAACTACGACGATCTGGGATGATGAAACCATGAGATCTTTATCGGATTTCGTCTTCATTCCCCAACCATCTGTTTTAGCTTCAAATGGTGCATTTTATAATTTAAATTATAAGTCTAGTGCTATTCTATGTTCAATATTCAATTTTTAAGCCTTAATTGAAACTGCTCTCCTGTTATCAGGAGAGATAATTAACCATAGGGGTTTGCGCCTATAGGAAACCTCGAACCCTAAATCAAAAAGTCATCGTAAAATAAGGGTGAAATCTTTGGGTGGTGTCATATCTACAATCCAATATGTCTTTTAAAAATTTGACCCTCCAAATAACTCTCAAAACAAAATAAAAATAAATGTAGAGAGTTTCTCGGGGAGCAGTCGCGAATTTTCAGAGTCCACAGTTTTTTGTGCATTGATTTTTTTTTCTATTTTCCTCTCATTTTATTTGAATTAAAACATATAAAACAAGTCATTCATATTTGTTATGGGATGTATTGAATATAATTGTTGGATATTAGGAAGTTTTTATATTAAGAAAATTGATATTAGGTAAATCTAATTACAGATCAAATTACTTGATCTTTTCTATATCATAAATATTTTTAGTTTATATGTTCTAATCATCTCTTATTTATAAAAGGGATTACGATTGATTATTGTGTGTGAAGCTGTAACCTTATTTCGGTCATTTTACCTCTCTCCCCATCTCTTGATAGTGGAATAACCCCTCCCCGCTGACATAGGTGAATTAGCGCCGAACCACAAAAATTGCACCGTATTTGATTGTTTGCTTGTGCGATGTTGTTTTCCACATTGTTTTGCACAAAGATATCAAATCAAATATACCATTATTTTAACTTTTAAAAAGCAAAATACATTATTTCATGCATAGAAAAATCCGCGTACATGTAAAATTTGAAATTTTGGTATTAGATATGTGAATGCATTAGAATTGAACGGTATGTATGTAAATCTTCATATTACTTATTGAATTTTTTTATTTCTTACAGCAAAAATGTTCTCAAACGATTCTACTACGATTATTATTTCCACCGTCAAGAAAATCTTTGGCGTCAAAACGCATTGAAGACTCTACCTGTCCTGTTGAGCTCGTCAGATATGCTCGCTTGTGGTGAAGATCTTGGTCTTATACCTTCTTGCGTTCATCCTGTATGTCTGATATCCCTGCGGAACAGTTTTCTTAATTCTGCTAAGCACTCAGCCACTAAGTAAAAAAAAACTCAATTTTGCTTCTACAGGTTATGGAAGAGCTGGGATTGATAGGCCTAAGAATTCAGAGAATGCCAAGTGAGCCAGAACTGGAGTTTGGCATTCCTTCTCAGTACAGTTATATGACGGTACATTTTTTTCTCAAAAATTGCGGTCGGTTAGCTAAGGGGCTGCATGGGATCAATTTTTATTTATTGTTATTTATTTTTGAAAATAAAAAATAGGAAGTAAATAGAAAATCAGTGTTTGTTTAACTGTTTTTTTTTTTAATTTAATTTTTTTTTATTTTTAAAAATAACACAGATGTTTTTAAAATATCCAAAAAAGAAAAAAGTATGTTTTTACTGTTTAAAACACGGCCCTCTCCTCTGCACGATACAACCCGATCCCTTCCTCTCCTCCTCACGCCAGCCAGCTTGGAGCGAGCAATTTGTTGCAGGCAGCTAGCGCAGTTTGGAGTGCATCGAGTCAGTCTCCGGCATCATTGGTGAAGGGTCTTCTCCAACTGGCGTCGGCGATACGGAGGAATGGTAATGGGGGCAGAGCAGGCGTGGGCAGCAAAGAGCCAGGCTGCGAGAACAGGGCAGCAGCTGCTGCGGTCGCTTTAAGCCACGACCACATGCCTCTTTGATGCCGTCAAAGATTTCAGCAGAGAGTGAGAAGAAAAGGACGACGAAGAAGAAGAAGACGAAGCCTTCAGTGCCGCCCGCATGCCCCACGGAAAAGAATGTGATGCGAAGGCAACAGAGAGGAGAAAGAGGGATGGGAAGCTAACAATGGTGTTCGAGAGGACGTAGGAGGAGCGGCGGTAGGCGTTATACGCTGTCTCTCGCATGAAGATGTAGCGTTCTTGAAGGAAAACAGGGATTGCGTCCGCGCATGTTTAGAACATTCTGAACATTGCTATGGCAAAGAAACTCATTCGTTCCGACAGGCATTTAGATGCTTATTACACTTACGAATATATTTTTCTTAATCTACACATATAAATGAAATACCTATAACCTTTCATAGTTTTATGTATGGTGCTCAAGATTTTGACGTAGTATCAACATATTGTCATTATTTATTTTCTTAATGTGAAATACACTTTTTAATTTATGTATAATTTATGACACCAAATATTTTTAATATACCTATCAAACTTTAAATATTAGATATAAAAGTACAAAATTTTTTGATGTCATCACAAGCTATGTCAATTTTTTTTTTATCAAGTTATGCATTTATTTTGTTTTGGGTTAAATGATTATTTGTCATATTATCAGACGTATATAACATTGTTTTAGTGTGAAATCTTCATGATTTTATAGTTTGTTAAAAGTCAGTCAACACCCTTGGATGTGCCGACTTCGATATTTTTCTTGTAACATTATTACAATTTCTATACATATGAGTTTGACATATTTATGTAGTAAGAGCTTGTGATATTTTTTTAAAATGTATAGAAATAGAAAAACATGCAACCAAAGGTATTTAATATTTTTATTTTTAAAAACAGGTAAATCATAGCAGTACCAAAAATGTTTTCTAGAAACAAAAAATAAAAAATAAAACAAAAACAAAACATAAAAAAAAACAAAAAGTTATCTTAAACAGGGCTTTAGTTTTTTTTTCATGAATTGGCTTATTTGTTGATTTTTTTGTCAAATTATTCTCCAAATCCTTTAATTTGGGGCNAACTTAGATGAGTATCATTTGAGATACTTTTGAGCTATATCTGCATTAATGTGTCTATATAAGCATTTTAATTATGCACATTTTCAAAATCTTGTATGTCCTTGATGTAAATTTCATATTAAATTTATGACTTAAAATTTATGAAAATCTGTAAAGCTTATTAAACTCTTTGAGTTATTTGAATATATGAAATTACAAGTCCACATGTGCTCCAGTCAATGTGTTGAATGCTCAACTACTGGGTTCGAGAATATTGTGTGGGCTGATCGGGCCGCCTTTTCTATAAATTCGGGTGTTAAGTCCCACCCTACTAATCTGATTCTGCTCCTCACAAGGACTGGAGTTGACGAGTCTTGTAGTTTTAAAATAAATGTTTAAATTCTGAAATAATAATTAATAAGTCCAAATCACCAAACTAGTCTGATCCTCCTTGTAAGGAAGGGCGGTGACAAGACTTATAATTTAAAAAGTTTAAATTAACAAAACTAAATGCTCCCCTTCAAATATAAAAGCTTAAAAATGTTCATATTCCCGATGATGGTCGTGTTGATTGAAGATATCAACTGGAGGAGTTAATCTTTTAAATCAATATTTTCGAAGTAATTAATCGAAATGTTCAATTTAAAAATAAATCACTTGAAAGAATTAAAATAAACCTTATCCACCCTCCGCAACAGTTTGTTGAGGGTGACAATTTTCTAACTGACTTCAGCTCACAAAGAGCTAATGTCATATTAAGTGTATCCCTATATTCACATTCAAAATAATTGCACACTAGTAAGGACGTCGTCAGAGTCCTCTGACCGTGTGGTTCTGCTGTCAAATGATATCATGAAATAGCAGTTACGACTGAGCCCTCTGACTGGATGGTTGTTGTCAAATGACACCATTATATTACGGTCACGGTCATGACCCGTATGTTTCCCAATGACTTTTTGTTCTTTATGTTGTGAATCATAAGTGTACAATTGATTAACATGAAACCTTCTGTTAACTAACATCGACTAAAATCTGTCCCATTAGACAAATATTCTCCCCTGATCTACAAGGATCTCTTGGACAACACAACCCATGACTACTAACAAACATCCTTCTGTTAGGTTGGGTCGACTATATTCTCTGACTAAGTAGATCAGGAACTACGACGATCCGGGATGATGAAACCATGAGATCTTTATCGAATTTCGTCTGTCTAAGCTTCAAATGGTGCATTTTATAATTTAAATTATAAGTCTACTGCTATTCTATGTTCAATATTCAGTTTTTAAGCCTTAATTGAAAGTGCTCTCCCGTTATCGGGAGAGATAATTAACCATAGGGGTTTGCGCCTATAGGAAATCTCAAACCCTAAATCAAAAAGTCATCGTAAAATATGGGTGAAATCTTTGGGTGGTGTCATATCTACAATCCAATGTCTTTTAAAAATTTGACCCTCAAAACAAAATAAAAATAAATGTAGAGAGTTTCTCGGGGAGCAGTCGCGAATTTTCAGAGTCCGCAGTTTTTTGTGCATTGATTTTTTTTTCTATTTTCCTCTCATTTTATTTGAATTAAAACATTTACAACAAGTCATTCATATTTGTTATGGAATGTATTGAATATAATTGTTGGATATTAGGAAGTTTTTATGTTAAGAAAATTGATATTAGGTAAATCTAATTAGAGATCAAATTACTTGATCTTTTCTATATTATAAATATTTTTAGTTTGTTTGTTCTAGTCAATCTCTTATTTATAAAAAAGATTATGATTGATTATTGTGTGTGAAGCTGTAACCCTATTTCGGTCATTTTCCCTCTCTCCTCATCTCTTGATAGCGGAATTACCCCTCCCCGCTGACATAGGTGAATTAGCTCCGAACCACAAAAAATTGCACCGTATTTGATTGTTTGCTTGTGCGATGTTGTTTTCCACATTGTTTTGCACAAAGATATCAAATCAAATATGCCACTATTTTAACTTTTAAAAAGAAAAATCTTTTTTTTCATGCATAGAAAGGTCGGTGTACATCTAAAATTTGAAATTTTGGTATTAGATATGTGAATGCATTAGAATTGAACGGTATGTATGTAAATCTTCATATTACTTATTGAATTCTTTTATTTTTTACAGCAAAAATGTTCTCAAACGATTCTACTACGATTATTATTTCCACCGACAAGAAAATCTTTGGCGTCAAAACGCATTGAAGACTCTACCTGTCCTGTTGAGCTCGTCAGATATGCTCGCTTGTGGTGAAGATCTTGGTCTTATACCTTCTTGCGTTCATCCTGTATGTCTGATATCCCTGCGGAACAGTTTTCTTAATTCTGCTAAGCACTCAGCCACTAAGGTAAAAAAAACTCAATTTTGCTTCTACAGGTTATGGAAGAGCTGGGATTGATAGGCCTAAGAATTCAGAGAATGCCAAGTGAGCCAGAACTGGAGTTTGGCATTCCTTCTCAGTACAGTTATATGACGGTACATTTTTTTCTTAAAAATTGCGGTCGGGCTGCATGGGATCAATTTTTATTTGTAGTTATTTATTTTTAAAATAAAAAAAATAGGAAATAAATAGAAAATCAGTGTTTGTTTAACTGTTTTTTTTTTTTAATTTTATTTTTTATTTTTAAAAATAACGCATTTGTTTTTAAAGTATCCAAAAAAGAAAAAGTATGCTTTTACTCTTTAAAACATGGCCCTCTCCTCTGCGAGATACAACCCGATCCCTTCCTCTCCTCCTCACGCCAGCCAGCTTGGTGCGAGCAATTTGTTGCAGGCAGCTAGCGCAGTTTGGAGTGCATTGAGTTAGTCTCCGGCGTCATTGGTGAAGGGTCTTCTCCAACTGGCGTCGGCGATATGGAGGAATGGTAATGGGGGCAGAGCAGGCGTGGGCAGCAAAGAGGCAGGCTTCGAGAACAGGGCAGCAGCGGCTGCGGTCGCTTTAAGCCACCACTGCATGCCTCTTTGATGCCGTCGAGAATTTCAGCAGAGAGTGAGAAAATGAGGACGACGGGGAAGAAGAAGACGAAGCCTTCGGTGCCGCCTGCATGCCCCACGGAGAAGAATGTGGTGGCGGCGAAGGCCGCAGAGAGGAGGAAGAGGGATGGGAAGCTAACAATGGTGTTCGAGATGACGTAGGAGGAGCGGCGGTAGGCGTTATACGCTGTCTCTCGCATGAAGATGAAGCTTTCTTGAAGGAAAACAGGGATTGCGTCCGTGCATGTTTAGAACATTCTTAACATTGCTATGACAAAGAAACTCATTCGTTCCGACAGGCATTTAGATGCTTATTACACTTACAAATATATTTTCTTAATCTACACATATAAATGAAATACCTATAAACTTTCATAGTTTTATGTATGGTGTCATTATTTATTTTTTTAATGTGAAATACACTTTTTAATTTATGTATAATTTATGACACCAGATATTTTTAATATGCCTATCAAACTTTAAATTTTAGATATAAAAGTACAAAATTTTTTGATGTCATCACAAGCTATGTCAATTTTATTTTTATCACGTTATGTATTTATTTTGTTTTGGGTTAAATGATTATTTGTCATATTATCAGACATATATAACATTGTTTTAGTGTGAAATCTTCATGATTTTATAGTTTGTTAAAAGACAGTTTTTTTTCATGAATTGGCTTATTTGCTGATTTTTTTGTCAAATTATTCTCCAAATCCTTTAATTTGGGGCTGAATTAGTCCTTCGTGAGGACTGTTTTATCATATATTAAAGAGTTTGGGGATTAAATTGTCGCTTTTTTAGACTTGTGACTAAAATGAGCCCTACCGTAGAGTCTGGGGACTATTTTATCATATATTAATGAGTTTGGCAATTGCATCCCCCATCCCCCCTTGGTTCCACCATTGTTTTTGATGAAATGTTTCTTTTCGATTCCAGGTTTGTGCACCATCGTGCCATGATTGTTCGACCATGCGGGCATGGTGGGAAGAAGATGAGGATCGAAGATTCCGCTTTTATAAAGATGTGATTGGCTCCAATGATGAGCCCCCAGCTCAATGCACACCTGAAGTAGCCAACTTCATCATCCATCAGCATCTTTTTGCTCCATCAATGTGGGCAATCTTCCCCCTTCAGGTAAACAAAAACCTTTTCTTCATCATCACCATCACCATCTTTATTATTTGGGTCATTTACATACCTTGCATATAATCCTTATGTATTTACACATCTCACACCTAAACTTTCATATTTACATGCATAGCCTCTCATTATTTTCATAATTTGCCAATTCCTTAACCAGGATTTACTGGCACTGAAAGAAGACTACACAGACAGACCAGCAAATGAGGAAACCATAAATGATCCAACAAACCCTCGGCATTATTGGCGATATCGTAAGCTTTCGAGTCACTTTAGAGAGCAAGATGACATTGCTTTTTCACTCAATTCTTATGTTTCTACATAGCTAACACCCAAAATTTTCATATCACATAAAACAATGTTTTTGAGGCAGTGATAAGGTGGCATGTATGTAAAAACTACTGTGTAGATGTTATATATGTAAATATACATAGAAATTGAGTAAATCTTCCTTTAAAATCATATAAACTGAGATATGAAATATTCACTCTACCAATGATTTAAATTTTCTTCAAGTCCAAGATATATGTATAGCTTTCATATGACCGTATTATCTATATCTATGTTGGAGAAAATTTGGGTTAGGTTTTAGTAATTTTTAGTCGTTGCATTTTCTTTGAGATGAGTGCAATATATGGCTGATTAATCAATACTTAATTTACAGTCATCTCAAAATTAAATGCAGTGACCAGAAGCTCTTCCTGGCCAAAATTAGCTTAAGATATATTGACTCAGTTTTTTTCTTTTAATTTAGAAGATTTGCATACATACCACTTAATTCCTATGTATTTACATATCTAACTCCTAAAACTTTAATTAAAAAGTGTGTTTCACTTTTTCAAAATTGAAATGGTGGTGTTTTTTATGTAATATTCAAAATTTGGGTGGCATAAATATATAAAAAAAAGGCAAAGTTTATGTATTAGATATGTAAATACGCGGGAATTGGCGGTATGTATGTCAATACCCCTTTTATTTATTATGATGCTCTACTATCACTCTAGTTTCTCATTTTTAGCATAGAATATATATAATTTTTTTTTTTTTATAAGTCCTCACAATTTATTATGAAACTACACTATCAATGTAAGATCAAAGCGTCAAAATAGTCCCCAACGATTTATATGACGTTTTTTTCGTCCCAGCATTTATGAAAGTGTCAAATTGGTCCACAGACTTTTTGAATTTGCTCGAAAATGATCCCTATGGAGGATTAATAGATCCCCAATTCAATAAATATGGGGCTAAGGACTCTTGTGGTGCCATTTTAAAGAATCTGGGACCAATTTGGCACCTTTATAAACTCTCAAACTAAAACAACCCCATATAAATAGTCAATCAAGGGACTATTTTGCACTCTGCTCATCATTATAATATCTTCTTTTTAGCACAATAGTCCCTACGGAAGACTATTGGAGCCACAATTTAATAAGTCTGGGGATCAGTTTGGCGCTTCTATAAACTCTAGGACTTAAACTGTTCCATGTAAATGATAATCAAAAGAAGGACTATTTTAGCACTTTGCTCATCATTGTAATACTTTTTTTAGCATAAACATGAAAATAGAACTATCACTTTTCTTTTCCTTTTTGTTTTTAGGATTGCATGTGACTCTGGAATCACTATTAAAGGATGAGGATCTGAAGATGAAGATCAGAAGTCTAGTGATTGGCAGTGGCAGAGCTTGCCCCACTTCTGAAGTAGAAATAAAGAAGAAGAAAGGGGTGGAGAACATAGAGAGCAAGGTCTGCAACATCCAACTGAATGTTGATTGATTTTATTCAGCTGCCATTCTCTGTTCTGTTCCTGTTAGTGTTAAAAAATAATAGCACAGCTTTATTTGTGAGGTTCAGAGCAGTCAAAATATTTTATTTTCTTTCAATAAATCATGTGATGGTTCAAACCTTTACTTTATTTTATGAGGTTTGTATAAAAGGGTAATTTGCATACGTAGTACACGATTCTTATGTATTTATACACGTAGAACTTTGGTGTGTATTTGACTTTTTTAGAATTTAAGATTCGAGTGTTGTGTAAATATGAAAATTTAGTTGCGATGTGTGAATACATGAATAATGTGTGATATGTATGTAAATGCCCCATAAATAAAATTATGAGACGAGACATCGGTATGTCCGTAGATGTATACTTACATGTTCTGAATGAGTATTTTTCGTGTCATGTGAATGATCGAGAGATGGGAGTAGGGGTGTAAACGAATCGAACACGAACGAACAGAGCTTGTGTTCGTGTTTGGTTCGTTTGAAATTTAGTTTGTTTGAAATAAGCTCGTGTTTGAAATTGTTCGTGAAGTCACTGTTCGTGTTCGTTTCTTAACGAACGAGCCGAACACGAGTCGAACACGAGCTGTTCGCGAACAACAAGCCAGTTTGACATCCCTAATATTAATATATATAAATTAATTATATAACTTATATTATATAAATATATAATATATATATCAGTATATTACTAATATAGTATATTAATATACTATTATTATTATTTTACTATATATTATAATTTATAAAATTTAATTTTTTGAATATCATAAATTTTTTATATATAATTATTTTAAATTATTTTATATTTCGAACAATAACGATTCGAACACGAACGAACGCATCACTGTTCGTGTTTGGTTCATTTAACTAACCGAACGAAAAATTTGTTCATGTTCGTCTCGTCTACTTATCGAACAAATCGAACACAAACTCATTGACACGAACACGAACTGTTCGCGAACAACGAGCTTTTTTGACAGCCCTAGATGGGAGGAACCGAAAACGTTGTTATGGTTGTAATTCTTGTTATATTGATGTTGTTCGATTGTTGGCTAGTATTTCTTGTTTATAAATGAAATGCTTCCATGTTATGGTTGTAATTCTTGTTTATAAATGAAAAACATTGAGAAGAAGTTTGAGGAGAAGATTAACAAAAATTGGTTTTTGTTAGTATTTCTTTTAAATTCAAAACTCCATAACATTGTTTACTTTTATTTAGTTTAAATATTTTGAATTATAACACTTTGTTCTTAAAATTTGACATCTAATTTGTATTAGTTTAGCGTTCATTAACTCCCTTGAAATGAATATGAGAATATATAACATTTGAAGAGTTCGAAGCTTCTTGATGCACGTGTGTTAGAATATTTCAATAGAGAAATTGTGATCGTCAACTATGTATCTTTAGAAGGTTGATTGTAGGTAGTCCTTTATGAAAGCCCACTGCTATTAGGCTCAACAAAATCAAACATTTAAGAGTTATTGTTACTTGGGGACAAGTAACCCTTAAGTTTGGGGCATTTTCATGTGTTGATGATTTGACAATTAATTTTATTTGCATTTATATAATTTAATTGATGAATATGCACTTTGGAGGAAGGTTTTTTGTGTTGATTTTGTAGGTTGCAACAAGGAATGGATAACATGAATCAAAATAAAACTAAATGAAGATTGAAGAAAAATTCAGCACTGGGCGCCTAGGCTCCAAAACCTGCTCAGAAACAAGCCATAACATGAGAGCATGGCGACATGGCGCCAACCCGATGATCAGTTCCAAACTGAGAGCTTGGCGCTTAGGCGCCCAAAACTGAAATCAGCAGTTGGAACAGTTCAAACTTTCAGATCATGGGAGATCATGTCAATCGTTGGGGAGATAATATAAAACTAAGGAGACAAAGTGGGAGAGGGCTGTTGCTACTTTCCGGTTCTGTTTCACTTCAATTCTAGTTATTCTTCTCCCCGGGCAGTGAATAAAATTCTGGCAAATCGTCAACAGCAAAAGATGGGAGATGGGAGATGTTCTGAGCGAAAAGTGCTTATATTTCATCTGCTCAATATTGTAAAGAAGAGAAAGATAAGTTCTTTTCTATAGTTTGTTGTAATCTATTATTTGTAAGATTTTTGTATTTTTATTTCTCTTTTAATTAAATAAATGTGTTCATGTGAACAAACATGAGTAATGCGTAATCTTCTTATTTCTTCTTTGGGATGGGTAAGTAAGATGGGTTGGGATGGCTAAGTAAGATGGATTGGTGTAAAATTGTTGTTAAAAAAAATTATTTTATGGAGATGATTAATTTTTTGAACTTTATATGCACTTCATTTTGGTCACGTGTTATGTTAAAATTTGTTGTGAATTATAAGTTTTGGGAAATATTATGATGGAATCAACTAAGTTAATCACCTTAGCTTATATGAATAGGAATATATCCTTTAGAGTGATGCAAATATATGGGAAGAATGTGTGATTGGGTTAATAATAGGATTTATGGAAACAAACCGATGTCTAGCCAAACTTCTTTATGCTACCGGAAGGGGGTAAAGAAGAGTCTTGCTCAAGGTTTACTTCTAGATGATTTACTTTCAAGGATTTTATTGAATCATTTTAAGGGAGAATCTTTAAGTACTTGAATCCTTCAACTTCTTTTTTATGAATTTAGGATTTCTTTGGAATTAAATCAAACTAAAATTTCAGGCTATGACTAACAACTGTAGGCTAGAATTTTTTTCTGTTAGAATTCATCTCATTCCATGTGAGATTGATAGTCGGACTCAAATAACGGTACTACTGATATGTTACGCATACTTACGTGAGCAACCCATGTTTTGCAGCACTTGGTGCGTGCCACTACACCCATGCTAGACTCTGCCTCCTGGCGAGAGACTTTCGACATTCGTCCCTTGGGATCCCCAGACGAGTCGACTTGATCAGCTGACTTTGGTTCGAGCCTTGACCATTTCCCTTGCTTAATCTCGTTCTTCTTTGCAGAAACGAAGGGCTTGTAGCTCGCCTTGGAGAGAATCCTGGGATCCACAGTGATCAGGCTTGAAATATCAAACATGATTCAGCTCAGTTAGCTGGGAAACATGATTGCAAGAGATGTCATATCAAGCATGCGGCTCTATTGATAGAGCACACTGAGCACAAAATTCAAAGAAAGTTAGTTATCACGATGATTTCCATGATTTAGTGTCATTAATTATTAAATTATTTTCATGTTCTTATCGTAGTTATCACTTTCAAGAAGCAGAAAAACTGGGGGAACTAATATATATACATTAGAATTGCCGACACGAACCTCAAAGTATTTCAACGACCCAAGATAGGGCACGGGTGATCGAAGCGTCGGACTAAAAGAGCATGATCCAAACCGTTCATTCAATGACCGATCGCCCGGTTGAAGTCAACCGACATACTATGACAAGAGACTCAATCGATGGAGCACGCCTGTAGCCTTTGCCTCTTAGAGGCTCTTTACAAGAGCGTCCCATCGCAACCAGACAACCGATTGGTTTTTACTTCAGCGGATTCAATCGTCGTTCGACCAGTCACCTCGATCAGCCGAACCCAAGTGAGTCGACCGGTACCGTCATTTTCAAATTCAATTTGTCATACATATTTAGTAAAAAATAAGCATAATAATCGTATTAAGGGCCGTTTTCTTAATCGTTCCTTTCTTTTTATAATTATACAAGTACTTTATAAGAGGCAACAAGGTGAATAAAAAGACTTTTTCTCAATTTCACTCCAATAATTAGCCAAATTACTCTCTCTCTCTCTCTCTCTCTCTATTCCTCGTGCACAACGGTTGCTATCTTTACATATATTTGTAATATTTTATAAATTATGAAAAAATTCTATAAAACTCAATTTTGAAGTAGTTCCACAAAACTTTAACAAAAAAATTAAATGTTATTATTAATAAACAGAAATAAAAATTATATATTTGAATTGATTAATATAATTTTAATATTTTTTATCTTATTAAAGTATAGTAATTAGGCCAATTAAGAAAACATTTTATTGACAATAAATCTTAAAATAGTATTGGTATTAATTTTTAATTATTTATTTAAATTAAGGATTTCAAATTTGCTATTATTAAGTGATTTACTCTATATCCAAAGGTGATAAGGATCCACCTAAGCCATCCTAATCCACCATTCAATACATTTATAAAATTTAGTATAACACACATTTTAAAGCATATCTAATAAATAAAATTATATCCCAATAAATGATTATTTGATCCAAATATTTCATTTTAAACTCATATAAATTATCCAAACTTAATTTTATTCAACATATTAATTCAAATATTTTAAAAAAAAAGAAAGTAATATTCATTCAAATTAATATTATAATAAAATAATAAATAAAGTGAATAATTATTATTTATGATATAAATGATAAAAAAATTACTTAATACAAAATATAATTTTTAATAATTTATAGTTATTTTTTGAAATTTTAATATTTCTGATTTTATCAAACTAAACAAAATTAAAATAAATTAACGGCTATTCCTACGCCCTAACAATAATCGGAACGCTGCCACACACCATAAATTATACGATCATTATAGCAAATTTGCGTGAGAATAGCAACAAACCTGACCCCCTTCAGCACTCCGGAACCCCTGCTCCGGCGGATAGGGCCCACCTCTCTCTTTCTCCCATTAAACCACTCATCTTCCTCCGCCATTAACAGAGAAACAGAGAGATTTCATCAGAGAAAAAAGAAGGAAGCTCCTTTCCGTCAAAATGGCATAGAAAGAAGCAGGGAGGAATCGAAAGGCGAGAGCTTGACATGAATGCCAACCAGATCCACCGATAGCAATAGAGCTCCTGTCATGGCGGTCGCCGTTGTNCGACTCAGTTTATTTTATTTTAATTTAGAAGATTTGCATACATACCACTCAATTTCTATGTATTTACATATCTAACTCCTAAAACTTCAATTTTTACATACATAGCACCTTATGCATGAAAGGGTGTGTTTCAATTTTTAAAAGTTGAAATGGTGGAGTTTTTTATGTAATATTCAAAATCTGGGTGGCATAAATATATAAAAAAAAAAGTAAAGTTTAGGTATTAGATATGTAAATGCACAGGAATTGGTGTTATGTATGTCAATGCCCCTTCAATTTATTTTGAAACTCTACTATCACTCTTGTTTCTCATTTTTAGAAGTATCAAATTGTAGAATTGTTTTTAATCTTTTAAATTGTTGCTTATTGTAGCATTTTTGTTTTTTGGAGTGTATTTCATTTATCTCAAAAGTAAATTCAATTACTAAAAAAGTATTCACATCACATTTAAGGTATATCTTGGCTCCTTTTTTTTTGAATTGTTATGGAATTCTACTATCACTATAGTTTTTCATTTTTAGCATATGATACATATGTAATTTTTTATTTTTGTTAAGTCCTCAAAATTTATCATGAAACTATGCTATCAATGTAAGAACAAATCGTCAAAATAGTCCCTAACGATTTACATGAGGCCTTTTCTATCCCAGCATTTATGAAAGTGTCAAATCAGTCCACAGACTTTTTGAATTTGCTCTAAAATAACCCCTATGGAGAACTAATAGATCCCCAATTTAGTATGGGGCTAAGGACTCTTGTAACCCCATTTTAAAGAATCTAGGGACCAATTTGGCACTTTTATAAACTCCGAGACTAAACGGTCACATGTAAAGAGTCAAGGGACTATTTTGCCACTTCTGGTCATCATTGTAATATCTTTTTTTAGCGTAATAGTCCCTATGGAAGACTATTAGAGCCACAATTTAATATGTCTGAGGCCAAGGACCATTTTAGCCCCATTTTAAAGAATATGGGAGCCAAATTGGCACTTTTGTAAACTCTTTAGACTAAAACGATCCCATGTACAGAGTCGATGTACTATTTTGACACTTTGCTCTCATTGTAATTTCTTCTTTTTAGCATAATAGTCCTACTATTAGAGCCACAATTTAATAAGTTTGGGGACCAATTTGGTGCTTCTATAAACTCTAGGACTAAAACATTCCCAAGTAAATAATAATCAAAGGACAGACTATTTTGGCACTTCGCTCATCATTGTAATACTTTTTTTAGCATAAACATGAAAATATCTAATTTTATTTTTTTTATTTTTATTAAACTATTACTTTTCTTTCTTTCTTTTTTTTTTTTTTTTTTTTTTTTTTTTTTAAGGATTGANTATGAATTTAGGATTGCTTTGGAATTAAATCAAACTAGGCTATGACTAACAACTGTAGGCTAGAACTTTTTCCTATTAGAATTCATCTTGTTCCATGTGAGATCGATAACCGAACTCAAATAACGGTACTACTGATATGCCACGTATACTTGCGTGAGCAGCCCATGTTTTGCAGCACTTGCCACTACACCCATGCTAAACTCGGGGATCAAGACCTCCTGGCGAGGGACTTTTGACATTCGTCCCTCAGGATCCCCAGACGAGTTGACTTGATCAGCTGACGAAGGTTCGAGCCTTGACCGTTTCCCTTGCTTAATCTCGTTCTTCTTTGCATAAATTGTAGCCCGCCTTGGCGAGAATTATGGGATCCACAGTGACCATACTTGAACCATCAAACATGATTCAGCTTGGTTAGCTTGGAAAGATGATTGCAACATATTTCATATCAGACATGTGGCTCTATTTATAGAGCACACTGAACACAAAATTCAAAGAAAAGTTAGTTATCAAGTTGATTTCCTTGATTTTAGCATTGGTAATTATTAAATAGATTTCATGTCATTATCGTAACTATCACTTTAAAGAAGCAAGAAAATTGGGGGAACTAATATGTATACATTAGAGTTGCCGACACGAATCTCAAAGTATTTCAATGACCCAGGATAGGGCATGGGTGATGGAGGCTTCGGACCAAAAGAGCATGATCCAAACCGTTCATTCAACGACCGACCGCCCGGTTGAAGTCAACCGACATACTGTGACGAGAGACTCAATCGGTGGAGCACGCCTGCAGCCTTTGCCTCTTAGAGGCTCCTTACAAGAGCGTCCGATCGCAACCAGTCTACCGATCGGTTTTTACTTCAGCGGATTCAATCGTCTTTCGACCAATCGCCTCGATCAGCCGAACCCAAGCGAGTCGACCGGCTGGTTACCGTCATTTTCAAATTCAATTTGTCATACAAATTTAGTAAAAAATCAACATAATTAATCATATTAAGGACAGTTTTCTTAACCGTTCCTTTCTTTTTGTAAATGTATAAGTAATTCTCTATAAATAAGAAGCAAAAAAATGAATGAAAAGACTTTTTCTCAATTTCACGACAATAATTAGCCTAAATACTCTCTCTCTCTCTCTCTCTCTCTCTCTCTCTCTCTCTCTCTCTCTCTCTCTCTCTNCTTTCTTTTTTGTAAATGTATAAGTAATTCTTTATAAATAAGAAGCAAAAAAATGAATGAAAAGACTTTTTCTCAATCTCACGACAATAATTAGCCTAATTACTCTCTCTTTCTCTTCCTCGTGTTGTTATCTTTACCGATACTTGTAATATGTTATAAAATATGAAAAATTCTATAAAACTTAATTTTGTTTAGAAATATATTTGTTATTATTATTATTATTTTAAAATTATATTTGCTTGTTAATTTTCTTCATGCGTTTCTTTTTTTATTTTTTAAACTCAAAACTAACTTAAGATGATTTTAACGGTTTTTTAAAATAAATAATTTTGTTATAACATATGAAAAATATAAAAAGATAATAAAACAAAAAAAATAATAAATAAAAAACAAAGTGATCTTATTAGTTTTGAAGTAGTTCCACAAAACTTTAACAAAAAANATTTTTTAAACTCAAAACCAACTTAAGGATGATTTTAACGGTTTTTAAAAATAAATAATTTTGTTATAACATATGAAAAATATAAAACGATAATAAAACAAAAAAATAATAAATAAAAAACAAAGTGATCTTATTAGTTTTGAAGTAGTTCCACAAAACTTTAACAAAAAAATTAAATGTTATTATTAATAAATAGAAATAAAAATTATATATTTTTAATTGATTAATATAATTTTAATATTTTTTATCTTATTAAAGTATAGTAATTAGGCCAATTAAGAAAACATTTTATTGACAATAAATCTTAAAATAGTATTGGTATTAAATTCTAATTATTTATTTAAATTAAGGATTTCAAATTTACTATTATTAAATGATTTACTATATATCCAAAGGTGATAAGGATCCACCTAAGCCATCCTAATCCACCATTCAATACATTTATAAAATTTAGTATAACACACATTTTAAAGCATATCTAATAAATAAAATTATATCCCAATAAATGATTATTTGATCGAAATATTTCATTTCAAAGTCATATAAATTAGCCAAACTTAGTTTTATTCAACATATTAATTCGAATATTTTTTTCAAAAAAGAAAGTAATATTAATTCAAATTAATATTATAATAAAATAATAAATAAAGTGAATAATTATTATTTATGAGATAAATGATAAAAAATTACCTAATATAAAATATAATTTTTTATTTTTATATAATTTTTAATAATTTATAGTTATTTTTTAAAATTTTAATATTTCTTATTTTATCAAACTAAACAAAATTAAAATAAATTAACGGCTAATCCTACGCCCTAACAACAATCCGAACGCTGCCACACACCATAAATTATACGATCATTATAGCAAATTTGCGTGAGAATAGCAACAAACCTGACCCCCTTCCGCACTCCGGAACCCCTGCTCCGGCGGATAGGGCCCACCTCTCTCTTTCCCATTAAACCACGCATCTTCCTCCGCCATTAACAGAGAAGCAGAGAGATTTCATCAGAGCAAAAAAAAAAAGGAAGCTCCTTTCCGTCAAAATGGCATAGAAACAAGCAGGGAGGAATCGAAAGGCGAGAGCTTAACATGAATGCCAACCAGATCCACCGATAGCAACAGAGCTCCTCTCATGGCGGT
>JXCR01134565.1:31835-51171 GCA_002079205.1 Phalaenopsis hybrid cultivar
ATCTGATCTCGATCCGAGCCAAAATTTAAATTAATTTTCGAGCAATTAACAATATTCGAGCTAAATTCATAGCCCCAAATAGAAATAAAGATTGTAAAATAGTTTCTTGATTAAATTTGTGGATATTATGTTCAAGAATTTGGGTTGGAACTTCTTATATTAGGCCTCAACCTTCTTATAAGTTGAATTTGTTTAGGCCCATTGGTAAAACCCAATTTCTATTTATTTACATATCTAACACCTAAATTTTACTTTTTTTATATTTATAACACCCAAATATTTCATATCACATAAAAAAAATGAAATGCACATGCCCATAGAGCAATAAGGGTCGGCTCGTGTTCGGCTTTTTCGATATTGACTCGTGTTCGAAATTTACTCGTGTTCGAAATGGCTCGTGAAGGGTGTGTTCGTGTTCGGCTTGAATAATATTTTCGGGCTCGAGTTCGGCTCGACTTTGGCTCGAAATTGGAGGAATCGGAAGAGGAAGATGACTCAGAAGAAGAAGAGGAAGAGGAAGAGCAAACCCTAAACTCTCGCCGCCAAAACCCTTTCATGATTTTGAGAGGAGAATGAGATGACTCGGAAGAGGAGGAGCAGCGAACACAAACGACAAACCCTAAGCTCTCACGGCCGAACATCTTTCGCAATTGAGTGGAACGAGAAGAGCCATAAGAGGGAGAGGCAGCCGAACTCTAGAACAATCGAGAGGGAGGTCGCCCATCAGGGCTTAGGAGTAACGAGTTAGGGTTTTTTAGTTTTATATTTATATATTATATTATATAAATTATATAACTCATATTCTATAAATATATAATATTTATATAAGTAATATTTATTAATAATTTGTTATATATTATAATTTATAGCATTTAATTTTTTTAAATTTGATAATTTTTTTTTGTTTTTAAAGTTTTAATTCATTACAATTTATAATATTTAATTTTATGAAATATTTATTTATTTATTTATTTTCGAGTCAATTCAAGTCGAACACCAACGAGCAAATGTTTGTTCGTGTTCAGCTCGTTAAAGCTTAACGACTGAGCCGAACACGAGCTGTTCACGAACAACGAGCCAAATTGACAACCCTACATGCCCATACAAAGTAAGGCGACTTATATGTCAAAAATGATGTATAAATGTTAGACATGTAAATAATAAGGATTGAGTGGTATGTATGTAAATCTTCCTAATTTTTTTAATATTATTTTAAATAGTATGCTTAACAGATTATTAAAGTGGAGACGGTATGATAAATAACTAGGTGAAACCTGTTATATAAAAATGTCAACGTGTGAGTTTGACAAATCAAACTCAGTAAATAACAACATTTCATTAGAGCATAAATGACAAAAAAAAAATGAGAAATATATTATGAATAATAATAACGAACGTTGACCTTGTTGTTCGTATTAGATTACTAATTGTGAACCTCGTAGGCCGTAGTGATGAGCTATACAAGTCGTGGATCAAATCAATCAGAGACAAACTGAGATGAACTCAATATTTCAAATTAAGGCAATTAATGTGCACCCATAATCAACAGAGTCCATATCAATCCCAAAAATCATAGAGATGCTCCCAAAGAGTGAGACTAGAAAGATATCTAGTTTTGATTGGAGTTTTTATTAAGCAATTTTATNTGCAAGTATGTATGAATTTACAATAATGTTCACTCAAATAAGCAAAAATAAAAAGAAAAATTGAAGTGCATATCAAACACTTGACTATATGTGTATTTATCTGTGACATAATGGTTGAGGGTGCAGTCTCACATTGTGAGGCTATGAATTCGAATCATGCATATTGCATGTTGGGTTTACACTTATTGATATGGAAGTGAAAGGTGGAAGATGGATGAGGAGGGTATGGTTATAAGTTAGGTGATGTGTGTATGATATGAATCAACTCTTATGCATGATTTCTTATAGATATATGTACAATTGTACATTAAAGACCTATGTATGCTTGTTTATATAATGTATAAATCAAATGTTATTAAGAGCAAGTTTTTCTTCTTTTCATTATCATGTAATTTATATAAAGGTGATTTAAATTTCATAAGTAAAAAAATAATTTTTATTTAGTAGAATTATAGGGCTGTCAATGAACCGAATTCGAGCGGAGTTGGAATTGGCTCGAAATCTGTTCAAATAGATTTATTGCAGCTCGAATTCAGCTCGAGGCTTTTTATATTTGATTTCAAGTCGTATTTGAATCGAGCTCTATTCAACTCAAAATCAAAACAAGTTGGCTCAAGTTGGATCCATTTTAGCTCATAATTGGCTCCATCTGGTTCCAAATTGAAATTAAATTATTTGAATCCATTCTAGCTTAAAATTGGCTTGAATCAACTCTTCCCTCATTTTATTNCGAGCAAAGCTGGAGTTGGCTCAAAATCTGTTCAAATAGATTTACTGCGGGTAAAATTCAGTTTGAGGTTTTTTACATTTGATTTCGAGCCGTATTTGAAACGAGCTCTATTCAACTCAAATCAAAACGAGTTGGCTCAAGTTGGATCCATTTTAGCTCATAATTGGCTCCATCTGGTTCAAAATTGAAATTAAATTATTTGAATCCATTCTAGCTTAAAATTGGCTTGAATCAACTCTTCCCTCATTTTATTCAATTTTATTTAACATTATATATATGATTTGTATAAATAAAAAAACTGCAAGCCGATCTCAAACTCTTTCAAGCCTATTCATGCATGGCTCGAAATCGGCTCAAAAAATTTTCAACTCAAAGTTTCAGCTCTTGGCACGGCTCGTTTATTTTGATCTGATCTCGATCCGAGCCAAAATTTAAATTAATTTTCGAGCAATTAACAATATTCGAGCTAAATTCATAGCCCCAAATAGAAATAAAGATTGTAAAATAGTTTCTTGATTAAATTTGTGGATATTATGTTCAAGAATTTGGGTTGGAACTTCTTAAATTAGGCCTCAACCTTCTTATAAGTTGAATTTGTTTAGGCCCATTGGTAAAACCCAATTTATATGTATTTACATATCTAACACCTAAATTTTATTTTTTTATATTTATAACACCCAAATATTTCATATCACATAAAAAAAATGAAATGCACATGCCCATAGAGCTATAAGGGTCAGCTCGTGTTCGGCTTTTTCGATATTGACTCATGTTCGAAATCGGCTCGTGAAGAGTGTGTTCCTGTTTAGCTTGAATAATATTTTCAGGCTCGAGTTTGGCTCGAAATTGGAGGAATCGGAAGAGGAAGATGACTGAGAAGAAGAAGAAGAAGAGGAAGAGGAAGAGCAAACCTTAAGCTCTCGCAGCCAAAACACTTTCATGATTTTGAGAGGAGAATGAGATGACTCGAAAGAGGAGCAGCGAACACAAACGACAAACCCTAAGCTCTCGCGGCCAAACGTCTTTCGCAATAAACGAGAAGAGCCAGAAGAGGGAGAGGCAGCCGAACTCGAGAACAATCGAGAAGGAGGTCGCCCATCGGGGCTTAGGAGTAATGAGTTAGGGTTTTTTAGTTTTATATTTATATATTATATTATATCAATTATATTACTTATATTCTATAAATATATAATATTTATATAAGTAATATTTATTAATAATTTGTTATTTATTATAATTTATAGGATTTAATTTTTTAAAATTTGATTTTTTTTTGTTTTTTAAAGTTTTAATTAATTACAATTTATAATATTTAATTTTATGAAATATATCTTTATTTATTTTTTTTCGAGCCAATTCAAGCCAAACACCAACGAGCAAATGTTTGTTTGTGTTTGACTCATTAAAGCTTAACGACCGAGCCCAACACGAGCTGTTCGTAAACAACGAGCCAAATTGACAGCCCTACATGCCCATACAAAGTAAGGTGGCTTATATGTCAAAATTGATGTGTAAATGTTAGACATGTAAATAATAAGGATTGAGGAGTATGTATGTAGATCTTCCTAATTTTTTTAATATTATTTTAAATAGTATGCTTAACAGATTATTAAAGTGGAGACGGTATGATAAATAACTAGGTGAAACCTGTTATATAAAAATGTCAACGTGTGAGTTTGACAAATCAAACTCAGTAAATAACAACATTTCATTAGAGCATAAATGACAAAAAAAAAGGAGAAATATATTATGAATAAGAATAACGAACGTTGACCTTGTTGTTCGTATTAGATTACTAGTTGTGGACCTCGTAGGCCGTAGTGGTGAGCTGTACAAGTTGTGGATCAAATCAATCAGACAAACTGAGATGAACTCAATATTTCGTTTTAAGGCAATTAATGTGCACCCATAATCAACAGAGTCCATATCAATCCCAAAAAATCATAGAGATGCTCCCAAAGAGTGAGACTAGAAAGATATCTAGTTTTGATTGGACTTTTTATTAAGCAATTTTATTGATCAAATTGCATGAGATTCAATTGCAAATGAAATGTGCTTTACAACAGTGTTTAAAAAGAATAATTAAAACATGCTCAAACTGGTGATAGATTCATTGGAAAATGGAAAAATGGGAGATGGAAGCACATGAGAAACTATTGCAAATGAAAAAAGGAAAGAACAAATGTCAGACAATAAGTGTAGAAGATTGCAAAAATAATGAAAATCAGCTAAAATCATCCAAATTACATTATGGTTTGAGTTTGTTGGTCTTCTTCAATGATACTCCTTTGTTTCACCCTTTTTTCACCTCATTGTTGTTGATGTGTTCTTGCCTCCACCTCCATCCCTCTCCCAACTGATGACATGTTTAGAATAATCAAATTCTTTTCAGGAGAGAAATAAAATGTTGAAGGGGCATTTACATAAATAGCGCTCAATTCTGAAGTATTTGCATATCTCAAAACTAAACTTTCATATTTACACACACACATCACTCAAATCTTTAATATCATTATCAAAAAAAGCACTATTAAGCTATGCAAATATGAAAATTTCGATTTGAGATATATAAATATATAAGAATTGTGTGCTACATATGTAAATTTCCCCACCTCAGACCAATGCTATGGATTTCTAAGACATTTAACTTCTTTTTAGAACGAGATTGAAACCTTAAGATGGGATGACAAACTTTGACCCAACCCAAGATCATAGTTATCATTTTTAAAATAAAATATGCTCCTAATAGTCTAAATCTCATTACACTATACTCAGCTATACTCACAACTTATATAAGTCCAGAGAAAAAAAAGATTTTGTGGCTCTTCCCTTCCTCAAGTTTTCGTACAAAAATTTGTCTTCTATGCATAGCATGTAACTCACCTGATTATGTTTGAAATCTTCATTCAAAACTAAGCTAAAAAATCTTCTCTTTGTTACCATGGATATTTTAGTTTGCAACAAATATGATCGAGAAAAAAACCAACACATAAGAATGCATCGAACACCATATTCGCCTACAAAAATTAGATGCATGTACCCAAAATAGATTTCACGAGTGATTAGTTAGAGCTTCTTTGGGATCAATTTTGTTTTTGTTTTTTGTTTTATTTAAAAACATATTTGTTGAGTTTGTTTTTTTACATATTTTTATTTTTTTCTAAAACAAATCAACATATTTTTTAAAACACTCAAAAAAACTTTTAGGTATTTTAAGTCTTTTTAAAAAGAACCATCACTTAATCAAATATGTTAAACATGCTTTGTTTATAATCAAAACATGATCAAAACATAATAAAAACAAAAAAATATAAAATAAATAATAAAAGTGATTCCATGGGACCCCTTAAAAAATGTATTCTCTTAGGGGCCATTTGAGATAACTCATATTTTTTATTTTCTATATTTGGTTTTTATTTCACTTTTTATGTTTTAATTTGAAATAAAATATATTTGGCTATTTGATTAAAATATATATTTTTTAAGAACATTCAGAACACCCAAAAGTTATTTTGAGTATTTTCAAAAACTTTTTAATTTATTTTTAGAAACAAAAAATAAAAATACATAAAAATCACACTAAACAAACATGTTTTTTAAAAAGAAAAAAAAAATTGATCCCAAATAAGCCCTAAACAATGACCTGGAATACATAAAAAAAACAATGAAAAGTTACAATTTAGTTATGACATCAATTCTAGTAAATTTATGATAAGCANTATAGGATTTAATTTTTGAAAATTTGATTTTTTTTTTAGTTTTAATTAATTACAATTTATAATATTTAATTTTATGAAATATTTATTTATTTATTTACTTTCGAGCCAATTCAAGCCAAACACCAACAGCAAATGTTTGTTTGTGTTAAACTCATTAAAGCTTAACGACCGAGCCAAACACGCGTTGTTTGTGAACAACGAGCCAAATTGACAGCCCTACATGCCCATACAAAGTAAGGCGACTTATATGCCAAAATTGATGTGTAAATGTTAGACATGTAAATAATAAGAATTGAGTGGTATGCATGTAAATCTTCCTAATTTTTTTAAAATTATTTTAAATTGTATGCTTAACAGATTATTAAAAACAACTTCTCCTAAAAATTTCTATAAACAATTAGCAAAATAAAACTATAATATATATTTTTTAAAATATTAAAGAATTAAAAAAGGTACCACTAAGAGATCCTTGCACGAGATAAAACAAAAAAGACTACGAAGCATATTAGTTGAAAACAAAGTGAAAAATCTCAATTCTACATAAACACGTGCATGAATTGGTTAAAATCGAAAAATCAAGCGAAATCTAAACAAACAAGTTTGGTTGATTCGATTCAGTTTAAAAATTGCATTTCGATTTTTTATCTTAAAAGCCCCCAACATATCTTTTATTGTCACAATCCGACAACACAAGACATAAACAATGCAAATAATAATAGAAAGAAATAAGAAAAACTAAATTTTATTCAATAAATAAAAGTTCGACTGATACAACTAAAAGAAACTAAAATGAAAATAAGAAAACAACTACCGAAACCCATAAAGAAAAATATAATAAATAATAAATAACTTATAAATATCAAAAGTAAATTTAAAACTACAAAGTCTGATAAAGTGGAGACGGTATGATAAATGACTCGGTGAAACCTGTTATATAAAAATGTCAACATGACAAATCAAACTCAATAAACAACAACATTTCATTAGAGCATAAATGACGAAAAAAAACGAGAAATATATTATGAATAATAATAACGAAAGTTGACCTTGTTGTTCGTATTAGATTACTAGTTGTGGAGCTCGTAGGCCATAATGGTGAGCTGTACAAGTTGTGGATCAAATCAATCAAATAAACTCAGATGAATTTAATATTTTAATTTAAGGCAATTAATGTGCACCCATAATCAACAGAGTCCATAACAATCTCAAAAATTCCTAGAGATGCTCCCAAAGAGTGAGACTAGAAAGATATCTAGTTTTGATTGGAGTTTTTATTAAGCAATTTTATTGATCAAATTGCATGAGATTCAATTGCAAATGAAATGTGCTTGACAACAGTGTTTAAAAAGAATAATTAAAACATGCTCAAACTGGTGATAGATTCATTGGAAAGTGGAAAAATGGGAGATGGAAGCACATGAGAAACAATTGCAAATGAAAAAAGAAAGAACAAATGTCAAACAATAAGTGTAGAAGATTGCAAAAATAATGAAAATCAGCTAAGATCATCCAAATTACATTATGGTTTAAGTTTGTTGGTCTTCTTCAATGATACTCCTTTGTTTCACCCTTTTTTCACCTCATTGTTGTTGATGTGTTCTTGCCTCCACCTCCATCCCTCTTCCAACTGATGACATGTTTAGAATAATCAAATTCTTTCAGGAGAGAAATAAAATGTTGAAGGGACATTTACATAAATAGCGCACAATTCTGAAGTATTTGCAGATCTCAAACCTAAACTTTCATATTTACACACACACATCACTCAAATCTTTAATATCATATCAAAAATAGCACTATTATGACTTTTTAAAAGTAAAATATCTATTTTTCACATAGAGGTTTAAAGCACCCAAGTGCTATGCAAATATGAAAATTTCGATTTGAGATATATAAATATATAAGAATTGTGTGCTACATATGTAAATTTCCCCATCTCAGACCAAAGCTATGGATTTCTAAGACATTTAACTTCTTTTTAGAACGAGATTGAAACCTTAAGATGGGATGACAAACTTTGACCCAAGATCATAGTTATCATTTTTTAAAAAAAATATGCTCCTAATAGTCTAAATCTCATTACACTATACTCAGCTATACTCACAACTTATATAAGTCCAGAAAAAAAAAGATTTTGTGGCTCTTCCCTTCCTCGAGTTTTCGTACAAAAATTTGTCTTCTATGCATAGCATGTAACTCACCTGATTATGTTTGAAATCTTCATTCAAAACTAAGCTAAAAAATCTTCTCTTTGTTACCATGGATATTTTAGTTTGCAACAAATATGATCGAGAAAAAAACCAACACATAAGAATGCATCGAACACCATATTCGCCTACAAAAATTAGATGCATGTACCCAAAATAGATTTCACGAGTGATTAGTTAGAGCTTTTTTGGGATCAATTTTGTTTTTATTTTTTCTTTTATTTAAAAACATATTTGTTGAGTTTGTTTTTTTACATATTTTTATTTTTTTCTAAAACAAATCAACATATTTTTTAAAACACTCAAAAAAACTTTTAGGTATTTTAAGTCTTTTTAAAAAGAACCATCACTTAATCAAATATGTTAAACATGCTTTGTTTATAATCAAAACATGATCAAAACATAATAAAAACAAAAAATATAAAATAAAGAATAAAAGTGATCCCATGGGACCCCTTAAAAAAAGTATTCTCTTAGGGGCCATTTGAGATAACTTATGTTTTTTATTTTCTATATTTGGTTTTTATTTTACTTTTTTAGTTTTAATTTGAAATAAAATATATTTAACTATTTGATTAAAATATAATTTTTTAAGAACATTCAGAACACCCAAAAGTTATTTTGAGTATTTTCAAAAACTTTTTAATTTATTTTTAGAAACAAAAAATAAAAATACATAAAAAGCACACTAAACAAACATATTTTTAAAAAAGAAAAAAAATTGATCCCAAATAAGCCCTAAACAATGACCAAGAATACATAAAAAAAACAATGAAAAGTTACAATTTAGTTATGACATCAATTCTAGTAAATTTATGATAAGCACAATATAGGATGACTATGGCACCCAAGAAGGGGTTAATTGGGATTTAAGAAAATAATTTGACTAATTAAATAAATTTTAATGTTGTTTTGTAAGAATATTAATTAATAAAAAATTTAAGTAATTGCCGGTAAAATAGATAACACAGAACCACAAGTGCTAGTAAAACATATAACAGACAATAGTTTCAAGTGATTTGGCCAACCAAGCCTATATCCATGCTAGCCAACTCTCGGGCTATAAATCCACTAATTAGAGTTTTATCAATAAATCTTCACTTCTTCAAACTAAAGAAGTTTCTTACAACTTAAGTACTCTCTTACACGTGTGATTACAGCCCAATCTAAATACAATGATTTTTANCACAATAGTTTCAAGTGATTTGGCCAACCAAGCCTATATCCATGCTAGCCAACTCTCGGGCTATAAATCCACTAATTCGAGTTTTATCAATAAATCTTCACTTCTTCAAACTGAAGAAGTTTCTTACAACTTAAGTACTCTCTTACACGTGTGATTACAGCCCAATCTAAATACAATGATTTTTACTAGACCAAATAGCTTAAATAAAGAAAAAGAAAATTATAAAATGTATAGATTATAGAAGCTCAAAAAATTTTACAACACAATATCCTAACAATAATTTGAGATGAATTTTCAAAGAGTTGATAATCACCTCATAACTTGCANGCCCAAAATAGATTTCACGACTGATTAGTTAGAGCTTCTTTGGGATCAATTTTGTTTTAATTTTTTCTTTTATTTAAAAACATATTTGTTGAGTTTGTTTTTTTACATATTTTTATTTTTTTCTAAAACAAATTAACATATTTTTTAAAACATTCAAAAAAACTTTTAGGTATTTTAAGTTTTTTTAAAAACAACCATCACTTAATCAAATATGTTAAACATGCTTTGTTTATAATCAAAACATAATCAAAACAAAAAAATATAAAATAAATAATAAAAGTGATCCCATGTGACCCCTTAAAAAATGTATTCTCTTAGGGGCCATTTGGATAACTTATGTTTTTTTATTTTCTATATTTGGTTTTTATTTTACTTTTTATGTTTTAATTCGAAACAATGAAAAGTTACAATTTAGTTATGACATCAATTCTAGTAAATTTATGATAAGCACAATATAGGATGACTATGGCACCCAAGAAGGGGTGAATTGGGATTTAAGAAAATAATTTGACTAATTAATAAAATTGTAATGTTGTTTTGTAAGAATATTAATTAATAAAAAAATTAAGTAATTGCCGGTAAAGTAAATAACACAAAACCACAAGTGCTAGTAAAACATATAACAGACACAATACTTTCAAGTGATTTGGCCAACCAAGCCTATATCCACGCTAGCCAACTCTCGGGTTATAAATCCACTAATTCGAGTGTTATCAATAAATCTTCACTTCTTCAAACTGAAGAAGTTTCTTACAACTTAAGTACTCTCTTACACGTGTGAATACAACCCAATCTAAATACAATGATTTTTACTAGACCAAATAGCTTAAACAAAGAAAAAGAAAATTACAAAATGTATAGATTATAGAAGCTCAAAAAAATTTACAACACAATATCCTAACAATAATTTGAGATGAATTTTCAAAGAGTTGATAATCACCTCATAACTTGCAAATGGATGTAAGTTTTGTTCACTATAAAATAAATTTATATTTTAGTTAAGGAGTGCTATATTTTTATGATTTTAAGTTGAAACAGTTTAACTCACTGAGTTTAAAGATACATTTCAACATTTATAGGTTTAAAGAGTAGATCTATATTACAATAAACCTACTTGCTTACTACCTTTATTAATGAAAAAAATTAACCATTCAAAACTTAATCTAAGATGCTTAATAAGTATTCCGTCCACCAATAAATATTTCTAAGAAATATAAATATTATAAACATATGAAAAGCAAATAATGATTTGAAAAGAAGAAAATAAACTCTAAGACTTCAAAGGAGTTTGATTGANACTTAATAGGTATTCCGTCCACCAATAAAGAAATATAAATATTAAAAACATATGAAAAGCAAATAATGATTTGAAAAGAAGAAAATAAACTCTAAGACTTCAAAGGAGTTTGATTGATTAAGTGCGTAGAGGCTTCCAAACCAAGAAATTCGATCTTGCAATTATGTAGCGCGATTGGAATAAAAATTTGAACTTTCTGCTTAAGGATTTTGCTTGAAGAGAAAGAAGAAGAATAAGAGAGCAATTTTGGAGTTTTTAGAATTTAAGAACAACCTGTACAAAAAGAAAGTGGGGCTATTTATAACTAATAGGTTCTTTTAAATCAAATTTAATGAATAATACTATTCTAATAATATTATATAAAAAAAATTGATCTTTATTAAAATATTATTAGATCCAAAAGGCTAGTAAACATCTAGACAGAATAGGAAAGTCAAACATAAATAAGTCCAAATGTGTGTATAACGGCTANATCTAAGATGTTTAATAAGTATTCCGTCCACCAATAAATATTTCTAAGAAATATAAATATTAAAAACATATCAAAAGCAAATAATGATTTGAAAAGAAGAAAATAAACTCTAAGACTTCAAAGGAGTTTGATTGATTAAGTGCGTGGAGCCTTCCAAACCAAGAAATTCAATCTTGCAATTATGTAGCGCGCTGGGAATAAAAATTTGAATTTTCTGCTTAAGGATTTTGCTTGAAGAGAAAGAAGAAGAATAAGAGAGCAATTTTGGAATTTTTGGAATTTAAGAACAACCTGTACAAAAAGAAAGTGGGGCTATTTATAACTAATAGNCAGCAATTTTGGAATTTTTGGAATTTAAGAACAACCTGTACAAAAAGAAAGTGGGGCTATTTATAACTAATAGGTTCTTTAAATCAATTTTAATGAATAATACTATTCTAGTAATATTATATTAAAAAAATTGATCTTTATTAAAATATTATTAGATCCAAAAGGCTAGGAAACATCTAGATAGAATAGGAAAGTCAAACATAAATAAGTCCAAATGTGTGTATAACGGCTAGTTAGTTCAGCAGAAAAGTTGTNAAAATATTATATAAAATAAATTGATCTTTATTAAAATATTATTAGATCCGAAAGGCTAAGAAACATCTAGACAGAATAGGAAAGTCAAACATAAATAAGTCCAAATGTGTGTATAACGGCTAGTTAGTTCAGCAGAAAAGTTGTGATGTTAGAAAATAATAATAAATTGAATTTTGATCAAAAGCGTGTCATGTAAACTATTAAAATGCATCTACAGTAGCTAATAAATCTACTGGAATACATAGAAGTTAAGGATGTTGTAACGGTAACAAAGATACGGGCGGAAAAATAAATCTCTTATTTTTATGATGATTATTAAATCTCTTGATTAATATTCAAGTGCTATTAAATAATTTATGTAATAACTCAAAAAATTTTCAAATATAATAGTATAAAATAGGATTTATTCTTTTAACATCCAATTATATTATTTTCATGAAGTTAATGTTATGTAGTAAGTATTTAAGAAAATTTTCAAATTATGAAAAATATAATTAAATATTTAAAAAACATAATTAACTTAATGTTATTATTCTTAATTAATTATTAATTGAGTAAATAATTTAATTGTTAGCAAAAGCAAACCATACAGGAAAATTCCAATTATTTTCTATATATAGCTCCAAGCTATCCATCTTGATTGATCTTCGATTCATCTTTGCTCAAAATTTGATTCGATATCTAGTTCTAATATCTATAAAATTAATGGAACTAAAATATTTAATTCANAAATTATTTTCTATATATAGCTCCAAGCTATCCATCTTGATTGATCTTCGATTCACCTTTGCTCAAAATTTGATTCGATATCTAGTTCTAATATCTATAAAATTAATGGAACTAAAATATTTAATTCANCTAGTTCAGCAGAAAAGTTGTGATGTTAGAAAATAATAATAATTTGAATTTTGATCAAAAGTGTGTCATGTAAACTATTATAATGCATCTACAGTAGCTAATAAATCTACTGGAATACATAGAAGTTAAGGATGTTGTAGCGGTAACAAAGATATGGGCGGAAAAATAAATCTCTTATTTTTATGATGATTCTTAAATCTCTTGATTAATATTCAAGTGCTATTAAAACATGTATATAACAACTCATAAAATTTTCAAATATAATAGTATAAAATAGGATTTATTCTTTTAACATCCAATTATATTGTTTTCATGAAGTTAATGTTATGTAGTAAGTATTTAAGAAAGTATTCAAATTATGAAAAATATAATTAAATATTTAAAAAAACATAATTAACTTAATGTTATTATTCTTAATTAATTATTAATTGAGTAAATAATTTAATTGTTAGCAAAAGCAAACCATACAGGAAAACTCCAATTATTTTCTATATATAGCTCCAAGCTATCCATCTGGATTGATCTTCGATTCAGCTTTCGATATCTAGTTCTAATATCTATAAAATTAATGGAACTAAAATATTTAATTCAAACATTACATCATCCAAGCATATGTTTGTTATCATCAAAATTACTAGAATAGATTATAAGGCTAATTAATCCAACAAATAAAAATAAAAGAAAATAAATCATAAAAATTTGAAAGCCTGAAAGCAAGAAAAAAATCGCAAAAGGCAGCCAAATAAAAGATAGGAAAATTTCCATATAAATTACAAATAGTTCAATTCAATGATCAATTCCACATAATTAATTAACCACATAAAAAAAGGATTTTTTTGGTGCTCCATTGATTAGAAGACTGTTTGAGGTAGAAGACTGTTTGAGGTTGAGATTATACAAAAGGCCTACTATCATTACTTCTCCAAATTTTCACCAAAATTTTAGTTTTTTAAGCATTTGCCTCATAGAAATCTCTAACTTAGAATGACAAGTGAAAAATACCACACAAATTGCTCTAATAAAAGCCATATACTTAAGCACAATTAGAAGTATAAATTTTAGGACTCATGACTCAAATTCAATCAAGATGAATTTTAAGGAGAGATAAGTGCAATGCATAATGAATCAACCAACTCTTGTAGTTCATCATCAAAACAAATCCAAAAAAAAAAAACTCATCCCAAACAACTTTATGTCAGCTATGTCAGCATAACTTGACTCAAATTCTTCCCATTTAAAATATTCAGCACTTTAAATAGCTCTAAAACAAGAATCAAAGCATTCCTCATTCCCATACACCTAGTAGATCATACAAGTACATTAGGTGAGACCACAGATTAAATAAATGAAGCCATCTTAACTAAACCCCCCACCTTCTTCCCTAACTTCCCCCCCTTTCTTTTACAAGCTTAGTTTCTCCCTACACCCTAAAAAGCTCCATTAATTAAAAACTACTCATAACTTCAAAAAACAATTCTAGTAAGGTAAGCAAACAAATCTGGCGGTTTAGACGTCCCATTAAAACAAGCTAATCAAAATTAATTGCATCCTACCTTACTGAAAAGAAAAATGCATGCCTAAACCCTTTCTTCAGAGCATTAAAAGCGAAGCTGAGCTACAATGGAAGGTGCACAAGATCGAACTAGAATAGACTTGAGAGCTAGAATTAGACGGCGACGCATGAACAGCTTCTGAGATTAATAGAATGGAGGAATCGATTGAGTAAGAACAAACAACAGAGCTTACGTTGATGTTCTGCCGTTCGAAATGCGCAGAAGTAGAAACCCTAGAGCAAGCCGAGATGAGGTAGCGGGAGAGAACGGGGCGAAATTAAAATAAATAGAAAAAAAATTAGATGAATAGCACCCAATTCTTATGTATTTACATTTCTAACGCTTAAATTTTCATATTTACTCAAATATCATTCAAAATTTTAATATCACATAAAAAAAATTGCAAAATTAGCATTCAATAGAATACGCATTTTCATCCATAGTGTTGAAGCACCAATTTAAGAGTGAGATATGTAAATAAATAAAAATTTTGTGCTTCACATAAATTTATCAATTTAATCTGACTATTTTTAAATCTTTAATACCACTTAATAATAACGCAACTATCATTCTTAATAAGTGAAATACATCGGCAGAAGTAGTCAAAGTGAACCCATCCACCTAAGTCGTCAAACTAGCACAGAGCAAACTCACCACCATAGTCATTATCTTAGAGGTGCCTCAAGCCAAATACCACACACACACACACACAAAAAACATTTTAACTTTGATTAAAAGTCATCCATAACTCAGATGTTGGCAAACATATAATCAAACTTACTGACTCGACAAGACAAACCCAATAATATCAGAATTGGTCTAATCCGAGTCAAACCAAGTCGTTAAACTACTTTAAAAAGCTTTTGATGCATAATTTGATGGTCAAAGAGATTCCAAATATGTGATGCTCATAATTAAATCAAAAGTCTCAAGAAGAAAAGTCCAAGGAGTCCCCCAAGATCATTAAAGCATTTAAATGTTCACAGAATCTTTCCCGACAGCTCGATTGGAGTGATTTAAATTCCTTCCTTATTCACAGTCTGAACTTTATAAATAGAGCTCTACCCCTCTCTTGAAAGATGACTGGACAAATGTCATTTACATACTCACAAACCAATTTCAGTATATTTAGACATCCATCACCTAAACTTTACTTTCAATATCTTTACCATCTAAATCATTCATGTAACCACCATTTCAACCATAAAAAAAGTGAAATATAAAGTTTCATGCATAAATAAGATATGAATAAATACATCATACACATACATTTACATTTATATATATATTATTTTTAGAATGCCAAACTGTCTATCACCTTATTTTATGACTTATTTTGTACAACAAAAGCATAAAGAAAGTACTCCCCAACAACCTTCTACACCATCAAGTTATTATTTTATTAGAATGGTGCACCTAATTAAAATAAATAAATAAATAGCCCTATTTTTCAACTTGTTTTCGCTCACAACAATTAATTGCTTCCCTCTACCAACACATGTTCTCATATATTTTTTGTATTTTCTTACTTATTATTTTAACACTCACATGGACTTGGCTTTATACTACTCTCAGTGCTCCTATGGAGGCCCAAAAATGTTAGTTTGACATTGAGTTATGAAAATCTATAATTGAGATAATCTTTTAAGATTTTGTTTAGGGTGGCGGTGAGGTATCACATTGCAGTTTTGTCTGTTTGGGTAAATTTAGTTTTTGCAGCATTTTCAAAAGGCTCTCGTTGAAATATGTGTTATCCCGCCGGTCATGGCTAGGTGCGGCGACGGTTTTCTAGTTACGGTGTGATTTAAAAAAAAAAATGTAATAACCACTAGGACTGTCAAAAAAACTCGTTGTTCGTGAACAATTTGTAGTTTGTGTTTGGTTCGTCAATGAGTCCGTGTTTAATTCGTTTGATAAGTAAACAAGACGAGCATGAATAAATTTCTTTCATTCAGTTGGTTAAATGAACCAAACACAAACAATGATGCGTTCGTTCGTGTTTGAATCGTTATTGTTTGAAATATAAAATAATTTANAAAAAAAAGGATTTTTTTTGGTGCTCCATTGATTAGAAGACTGTTTGAGGTTGAGATTGTACAAAACACCTANGGATTTTTTTTGGTGCTCCATTGATTAGAAGACTGTTTGAGGTTGAGATTGTACAAAACACCTACTATCATTCTTTCTCCAAATTTTCTCCAAAATTTTAGTTTTTTAAGCATTTGCCTCATAGAACTCTCTAACTTAGAATGACAAGTGAAAAATACCACACAAATTGCCCTAATAAAAGCCATATACTTAAGCACAATTTGAAGTATCAATTTTAGGACTCATGATTCAAATTAAATCAAGATGAATTTTAAGGAGAGATAAGTGCAATGCATAATGAATCAACCAACTCTTGTAGTTCATCATCAAAACAAATCCAATAAATAAAATACTCATCCCAAAAAACTTTATGTCAGCATGTCAGCATGTCAGCATATCTTGATACTTGACTCAAATTCTTCCCATTTAAAATATTCAGCACTTTAAATAGTTCTAAAACAAGAATCAAAGCATTCCTCATTCCCATACACCTAGTAGATCATACAAGTACATTAGGTGAGACCACAGATTAAAAAAATGAAGCCATCTTAACTAAAACCCCCACCTTCTTCCCTAACTTTCCCCCTCTTCTTTGACAAGCTTAGTTTCTCCCTACACCCTAAAATGCTCCATTAATTAAAAACTACTCATAACTTCAAAAAACAATTCTAGTAAGGTAAGCAAACAAATCTGGCGGTTTAGACGTCCCATTAAAACAAGCTAATCAAAATTAATTGCAACCTACCTTACTGAAAAGAAAAATGCATGCCTAAATCCTTTCTTCAGAGCATTAAAAGCGAAGCTGAGCTACAATGGAAGGTGCGCAAGATCGAACTAGAATAGACTTGAGAGCTAGAATTAGACGGCGACGGATGAACAGCTTCTGAGATTAATAGAATGGAGGAATCAATTGAGTAAGAACAAACAACTGAGCTTACGTTGATGTTCTGCCGTTCGAGATGCGCAGAAGTAGAAACCCTAGGGCAAGCCGAGAGGAGGTAGCGGGAGAGAACGGGGCGAAATTAAAATAAATAGAAAAAAAAATTACATGCATAGCACTCAATACTNCGCCGTTCGAGATGCGCAGAAGTAGAAACCCTAGGGCAAGCCGAGATGAGGTAGCGGGAGAGAACGGGGCGAAATTAAAATAAATAGAAAAAAAAATTACATGCATAGCACTCAATACTTATGTATTTACATTTCTACCGCTTAAACATTCGTATTTACACACACAACGTTCAAACTTTGATTAAAAGTCATCCATAACGCAAATGTTGGCAAACATGTAGTCAAACTTACTGACTAAACGAGATAAACCCAATAATACCAGAATTGGTCTAATCCGAGTCGAACCAAACCTTTAAACTACTTTTAAAAGCGTTTGATGCATAATTTGATAGTCNTTTTGTATTTACACACACAACGTTCAAACTTTGATTAAAAGTCATCCATAACTCAAATGTTGGCAAACATATAGTCAAACTTACTGACTCAACGAGATAAACCCAATCATACCATAATTGGTCTAATCCGAGTCGAACCAAACCTTTAAACTACTTTTAAAAGCGTTTGATGCATAATTTGATAGTCAAAGAGATTCCACATATGAGGCGTTCATAATTAAATCAAAAGTCTCAAGAAGAAAAATTCAAGGAGCCCCCAGGATCATTAAAGCATTTAAATGTTCACAAACTCAGTCAAGTCAAGAGAATCTTTCCCGATAGTTCGATTCGAGTGATTTAAATTCCTTCCTTATTTGCAGCCTGAACTTTGTAAATAGAGCTCTACCCCTCTCTTGAAAGATGACTGGACAAGGGTCATTTACATACTCACCAACCAATTTCAATACATTTAGATATCTATCACCAAAACTTTACTTTTAATATCTCTACCATCTAAATCATTCATGTAACCACCATTTCAACTTAAAAAAAAAGTGAAATATAAAGTTTCATGCATGAATAAGATATGAATAAATACATCATACACATACATTTACATTTATATATATTATTTTTAGAATGCCAAACTGTCTATCACCTTATTTTATGACTTATTTTGTACAACAAAAGAATAAAGAAAGTACTCCCCAACAACCTTTTACACCATCAAGTTATTATTTTATTAGAATGGTGCACCTAATTAANCTGTCCATCACCTTATTTTATGACTTATTTTGTACAACAAAAGAATAAATAAAGTACTCCCCAACAACCTTTTACACCATCAAGTTATTATTTTATTAGAATGGTGCACCTAATTAAGATAAATAAATAAATAGCCCTATTTTCAACTTGATTTCGCTCACAACAATTAATTGCTTCTCTATGCCAACACATGTTCTCATATATTTTTTGTATTTTATCACTGATTTTTGCAGCACTCACATGGACTTGGCGTTATACTACTCTAAGTGCTCGGATGGAGGCCCAAAAATATTAGTTAGCCATTGAGTTATGAAAATCTATAATTGAGATAATCTTCTAACATTTTGTTTAGGGTGGCGGTGAGGTACCGTGCCACAGTTTTGTCTGTTTGGGTAAATTGAGTTTTTGCAACATTTTCAAAAAGCTCCCGTTGAAATATGCGTTTTCCCGCCGGTCATGGCTAGGTGCGGTGACGGTTTTCTAGCTACAGTATGACTTTTTCAAAAAAAAAAAAAAAAAAA